>AYEL01083120.1:0-73103 GCA_000484575.1 Olivierus martensii | reverse complement strand
CGCTACCGATACGTCGTTCACTACAGTCGTTAGTGATCGACAGGGTAAAGTTAGCCTTTGAGTTTCAACGACACATCGATTGTGCTAAGATCGCTGATAATCCATTATTACCTTATTTGATATATTTAGAAATGAGATCGCTTAGAAGAGAACGTGTATTTCGCGACAGGACAAATGCTTTAGAATTGCCTGATAATACATTCATTTCATTATTTCGGTTAACGAAATCTTTATTTTTAATGCTTTGTGACGATCTTCGAGACTTACTTAAGCCTTTGACTATGAGGAGCACGGCACTTTCTGTAGAACATAAGTTAAGCATAAATTTCGTAACTAACTAAAATTTATTATTTTTATTTTTTCCTAAAAATTTATTTTTAAATTAAATTTTTGATAAGAAAATTATTTTTTACATATTAGTTGAATTTAATCTTATATTTTTTAGCATATTCTACTTACTATCAAGAAATAAATGTATTTGTATACAGCTGTAATATTTGTATAAAATTATGGATTTTTTTAAAATGTAATTTTTTGCGTTTTCATCTGCTATAGATAGCAGATGAAAACGCAAAAAATGTCAGAATGTTTGCCACATAATTTGCGTTCGGCATATGAATAAGGACACTAGAGGTCTGGGATTGTAAAGTGACAAATTATACATTTGTATCATAACAAAAACAAATATTTATTTAAAACAAGCATAATATAAATTAGCAGTTAACAGTAATATAATTGCAATAATCATATATAATTCTAATATAAGTCTAACTGTACAATAAACCTCTATTTACCTAACCTAAACCTACCTAAAGCCTACTTAAATCTTATTATAATATTACAAAGTCTGTTTGAGTATTAATACAATGTTCTGAGAGAGAGTGTGAGTTCACCATAACTTTCCACATACTTAGGAGAGATCTTTGTTGATCATACACTACTTCATATTGGAGTAGTTAACACAAAATTCTCAAAAATCTATTGTCCACTCAGTTCAAGTTCTTGTTTTATTGTTTTTATTGTGCATTATTGTTGAATGCCATTACCGTTAATCGGCTGTCTTCGCCATTGTACATTGTGTTTCATCTATCATCTTTCGTCTCCATCAGCTACTGTTTCCTTCGTCTCTCACCTGTGTCAGCTACTGCTAACAGGGTAGGTTAAACTCCCATCATAAAGACTTACATTTTTGTTTTTGAGTTTCACTTCAGAAAAACTGTTAACTTCTATTAATTCTGCTCCTTGTAACCAGGCACTCATATTTATACGAATAATCATTTCAACGAACAAGGAACAACTGGAAGATCTTTCCCATAGTTCATAGTTCCTGGTTCATCATGATTAATCTATTAGTTCGTAATCTAAAATATTTTCTAATTTAACAATTTTCTTAAAACTATATTTAAACTTTAAATTATTACAATTGTACTCAACATATTAAAGATAAAATTTCTATAAAACTAGGGAGTCCATCCAGGGGTTTTCTGGATTTCACAAAAGTTACCATTATACTTATTATGTTAAAGGGACTTTTTGATTCCTTGTCCAATGGACTTTAGGATTTCACATCTCATTTATTTTTTGTTTCATTTTCAACAAAATTTGGTTTTGGTTGCAGAATATTTACATTTTGTTTTTGGAAAAAACAAAATGTAAATATCCTATAACCATTTAAACTGGAGTGGCACTTTTATTGCTTAACAGAAGAAACCTGCTTCCTGGGAAATTAAAATCAAGTCTACTTTACTCCACAGTATGTGATATTAGATGAGCTGCTACAATAAGTCATCTTTGGTCCAATTAGAGCAATGTAAAGAATATTACAACTGTTTGTGTATGAGATGAGATCATTTCTATATATACAGTCAAACTCCCATAAGATGCCCCTATTAAGCCACCACCCTCACTGATTGCCAAGAAATTTGGCAGAACAGATCTTCCCTATGTTATTGGAATAGGCAAATCCCAATAGGATGCCATTTGCCATCTGCCAGTAGAAACATCTAAACAAATATTCCTTTTGGAAACCTGTATATGTCCTCATTAATCAGCCAGGGGCATGTAAGGTGACTCACATCCCGAAATTCATCAGTATTGTATATAAATAGTATTAAAAGATTTTTGGATCATTCGTAACTAGCGGGTGGGAAAGATGCAGTTAATGGTTAATCATGTGTTTTTTTAAGCCTGGTTCACACCTAAGTTGTAGAAAATTTAAGATCATTTCCATCATTTATTGCATATTGAGCAAATAAGGATACTGTACAGTAAACTATGTACATTGTGTTTTATAGAGAACTCAAAGTAGAGGATCAGAACAGATGGTTATGTTTTCTATATAGTACTGTATATATATATCAAACTGCAAAATATACAATTTTTTTAGAAATGTTAAGTTTGAATGATAAATATAAATGTATTGTATTTTATTAATTTAATAAATTCGGAATTCATTTTCATTTTCACATTTTCATTTCTATACTGTGTGTTTTCAATAAACCACCAACCTCGATTACCTGCCAAAATCATCGCTAAATGGATGACGGCGTCTTATCAAGATTTGACTGCATAAGGATTTTTTGATATAAATTTAAAAGTTTATAAAAAAGAGTTCTAAAAATTGTACAAATGACACATGAAAAAATTAACAAATATGAAATATTAATAGAAATGACAATATTTCATTAAATTTATGTAATTTTTCAATAATTATATGACATAATTTCATTCAGCAAAAATTATATATATCATTGTTTTTTATAAATATTTTTTTAAAATTTTGGGCACTTTCTTTTGTTCAGAGGCGATATCACTATCTAAAAATATCAACCATTTTATTGGATAAAATTTCATATAAAAATTATATTTTCTGTGATCTCATATACAGAATAAAAAGTTGTGAAAAAAATAAAATTCCAAAAATGCTTACTGTTAAGAAGAGGGCAAAATATGATAATTGTAAATTTTTTGTATATTAATTAGACTTAATTTTAATTAATTGCCATCATGTGACTATAGGTGGAAATTAGTGTGTGTGGATTAATCGAGCGTTAGACGGAGCAGGCGTGTCTAGCATAGCTAGGCGTTGGAGCTCTAAAGGTTAATGATGAAACTATATTCTAAAAAGCAGTACTTTTGGAAGTAGCCTCAGTCTTAGAATTTGATGTATATAGAAGGTCAGCTTCTTTGTATATTAATTAGACTTAATTTTAATTAATTGCCATCATGTGACTATAGGTGGAAATTAAAGTGTGTGGATTAATCTTATTTTAATGATGAAACTATATTCTAAAAAGCAGTACTTTTGGAAGTAACCTCAGTCTTAGAATTTGATGTATATAAAAGGTCAGCTTCTCATGAGATGGAAAATTTAGACTAGATTGAAAAAGTTTGGAAATTTGATGAAAATTAGTGAATTTCAAAAAATTTATTGAAATTTTTTATAAAGAAACTAATCATGTTTTATTTTTTATTATTAATTTTTTTTAATCAAAATATTAAATATTTTTGAATATGATTAATCAATCATTGTACAAAAATCATTCAATTATTGAAACATGTGTATGAAAACATTCCTAAACATTATCCATCAATATATTTATGAAATGAAAATTTAAATTGTCATCACTTTTATAATTTTGTCATTATAGTTATTTTACTTTTATACATTATTATTTCTATAAGAAATATAATTTGCAAGTAAATTATATTTAAAATATTACTTATTTTTAAATTATTTACCCAGGATAACATTCTGCATAACTTTCAGGCATATCTCTTTCTAATTTACTTGTAAGTTTTGCTTTTAATCGTCGATCATCTGTTTTAAATGCTGAACCCAAACTGAAAAAAATATATTAAAAAGATATTAAAACAGATTCTCATGAGATAAAATTAAATTCAAAATAATAAATACCTTCTTTTCTCATTTCTCTCTGAATCATGATCTAATCTGAAATAATAGTTTAAAAAATAAATATTTAAATCTTCATATATATTTAAAATAATAACAATTTGTTGTTAAAACAAATTTTCAGATTTTTTTGAAATATAAAAAAAGTTGATATTTTTAATATAAAAATTTAATATAAATACAGTAAAAGCCTTGTTAATTTGAAATTGATTAATTCAATGTAATCATTAATTCAAAGTAAATTACAATCTCCAAGCTTAAAATATACAATCTTTAATTATGGTAGATAATTCAAAACACAGTTGGACCCTGTTAATGTGTGGTAGTTGGGGTCCACGATTATTAAACTGCAGGAAGTAAACTGTGAGTTACAGTATTAATATAAATTGAGTGATAATACAAGTTCCAACATTGATATGAATTTTTTGTGTGATTTGACTGATACAAATGGTTGAATGTACAGCTAATCTCACTGATCATGAGATTTAATGACGAAGATGTCTAGGAGTGATATCATAAGCAATTGCTTATTAAGATTGACTGATCATGAGATTTAATGACAAAGATGTCTAGGAGTGATATCACAAGCAATTGCTTATTAAGATTGCCTATCAAGGTAGCCATGGTAAAACCATGGTAGCCATTGACTTCTGAGGTAAAACCATGTGTTAAGCATTCTCATGTATTACTGAATCGCGTGTTAATGGGTCCGACTATATTACTTTTAATTTAAAGCTGAATTCTGGCCAACAATGGCCTAAAATTGGCATTATTTGAAATTATTTTGTGATAAATCAAATTAATTGGGAAGATTTGAATAAAAGTTATTGTAAATGTTCATTAGATAATACAAGAAGCAAAGAGATAACTAAACAGTGGTAGTTTGAATACATTTTTCAAATATGGGGCAATTCTTACTTCACTGATTCTCTTTCAAAAATGAAGATTACATACAAGAGTTTGATTTTAATATCCTAATTTAGAAAAACCACAAAAATTTTCTAAAAAAAATCATTATTTAATGTATTATGATACAGTGAGATACTGCATCATAATATATTAAAAAATGTTTGTTATATTGTATGTCATCCCATCACATTCCAACATTACAATACAAAGTAAAATTACAACATGCAAATGAAATTTGCATCAGAAGTGCATATTTTGTTGCTATAAATAATAAACTTTATTTGTAATAATAGATGTCATCATTTGCCATAAATGCTAATTGATATTACTTTATTTACTCATATAATTTATGCACTTTTTTACCATAATTTAATAACTTAATAAAGTGTGCATGATTTAAATAAGGAAAAGATTGTATTTTACAAAAACTTTAAATCATAATAAACAATGGTTTTTATCTAGCTAAAATACTAATTTATGGTGATCTATTATATATCATTCATTGTTCTCTTCCTCAGAATTATAATCTACTTCAGACTCACTTTCTTCAAACACAATTTCTTCTTCTGTATACTACAAAGCATCATTTTCATCACCATCAAGTACACTTAAAATTTATAACGCAGCAGATAAAGGGTTAAATAAAATCCTAAGGCTACTCATATTATTGCAATTCAAAATGATAGCAAAACACTTCAAATATCAATATAGCAGTATATTACTTGCTAATTCATAGAATAAATTTTAAAAATATGGTATTAAATGCATGAACTACTCAAGGATATACATATTTTTTAAATTTCATGGTAAAAATTCAGGTACATAAATTATGTAATGGTGTGAATTATGCAAGTAAATATGGTATTCAAAATAATGAATTTTGAGAACAGTCTATAGTAATTTTTATATTTTTATAATATAAAAATCTTTTAAAGTAGATTTAGAATAATAAATGAAATAATGTTATTACTTTAGTAGATTTAGAGTTTATAAATCAAAATAAATTATTCTAAATTTAATAATTATTTGAAATTACTAAGAACTAAAAATAAATTTATAAAATACTTCAAATCAGATGATCCCCATCCTGAAATTCTTGAATCCTAAAATATATATAAAAAACATTAAATTAATAAAATTTGATTTATATTTATAAATTGATATTTCTTATTTATAGTATATAATTTTAAACGTTTGTATTATGTAATTTTAAAGTATGCTGAAAATATTCTATAATAATTAAAACAGTAATTATATTAAAATATAAGTTAAATATAATTTTTGTAGAAAGTAATATATATAATCCATTAACTGAATTAACATTTCTAATGCTCTCTTGAATCATCATTATTAAATTCAGGATATTATTGATTATAAATTATTCTTATTCTTTACTTTTCAAAATTATATTCTCATTACATAGTTAATATCTTATTATTATACTACTTTCTAATTCTAAATAACAAAAAAACAAGTATGTCAAGTAGAGTTATACAAGTTTTAATCACAAAAATATTCTCAAATAGAAATTTATCCTTCTTTAATTAATGCATGCACAGTGTGAAACAAAAAGAATATAAACAATCAAACATAAATGCTGAATGTTTATATTTTATTTATTTCAAATTGTATATACATTAATTGAAGAAAGTTAAGCAATTATCTTAAAATATATTTATATTCTTCCTACTAGGTCTATATAAATAAAAACATGATAAAGACATACTAAAAAAGTACATAAAACTGTGTAAATTTTACTTTTAATGCTTGAACTTAATGGTTTTAATTATATCTGAAAATGTTTTGTGATTAAAACTTGATACCATTCTATTTCTAGCATTTTTGGTTAAGTATTAAAATAATCAAATATAAATACTAACTTTATCTCTGTCTTTCTCTCTTATTCTGTCTCTGTCATCCTATAAATGTAGTAAAATGAATATTTAGAATATTTCATTTTTTCATAATTTCTTAATACATTGACAACTGATATTATTAGGTTGTTGCATAATTCCATAGCATTGTGATTTGGCCTGGTAACACTGCATTGTGTTCAATTTGTTACCGTTTTTACATTGTCACTGTTTACTTTGGAGTGTTGTCTTGTGGAAATACAAGCTGTCGGTGAGATTGTTACAAACGATTGTTATTTCTTCGCTGCTGAAGATAGATTAGTGTACAGACTAGAATTTTTTATTATAATGAAACTTTAAGTAAAAAAATTTAGAATGTGAGTAGAAATTCTAAATTTTTTTACTTAAAGTTTCATTATAATAAAAAATTCTAGTCTGTACACTAAAAGTTGCCCTTTCATTTTCAACCAATGAAAATGAAATGAAAACTTTTAATGTATAAACTAAGAATTCTTCTGATAATCTGATAAAACTATTTCATAAGTGAATATTTATTAAATAGTTTTGGTAATAACAGAAAAACTAATAAGTTAAATTTTTTTATTTTGATACAATTGTTTTTCATTTTATTCATATATATATATATATACATTATATATAATGTTAAAATTCAATATATAGCAGACTTTTGTTTTACAAATCTCCAATTTATGACATACACATTTTTGTGAAATATTGATTTGGTCCCAAAAAGTATCCTATTGAGATCCACCACGAACTATAGAGGGTGCAATGGCTGTGGAAAGGGTGAACAACACAACACAGAAAGCTTGTCAGCAGGATTGTTATATCTAGCGTTCAATAATCTCATACAAAATTCTGAAAATTTTCGTATTTTTCTGTATTTTTAAAACCATTCTTGTACTTACCATTAATTAAAACAAGGAAATGTGGTAAACATGATAAACTTTTTCTCGAATTTAGAAACATTCATCTACCAAATAATAAATATTTTATTATTTTTTGGTTTTACTATGTTAATTTTTCATTAATTGGAATATTATTCAGAATCAGATGATAAATCAATTCCTTCAATGCCGATTTCAGCTGAAACTAATTCTTCAGCTCTGATTATATTACGGCTATCGATTATTTTTATTATTCAAATTATTAATTTTAATTAAAATGATAAAACTCGATTGATTTTTCCAAGAAATCGTTAATCTGCTCAACCAATGAAAATGAAATGAAAACTTTTAATGTATAAACTAAGAATTCTTCTGATAAGAAAAAATTCTTCTTGAATTCTTCTGAGTTTAATATGGTGTTTGAATTAAATGTAAAATATTGCAGTAAGATAAGATTTATGCTTCTCACTAATAATTAAACACATTCCTTATTTCTTGAGTACATTCCTTCAATTATAGTCAGTCCTCATTTAATATATGGATTATATTTCTGAAAATCATGATTTTAACTGAACTGACATTAACTGAAATCAGAAGTCTATAAGCTTAATGTTATAGGTCAGGGTTATGTTTTTAAAGTGCTTTTTGATACTATAAGAGATAATATTTCATAATTTTTCATATAAACAATACTGTATATATATATATAAATTGTAATGTTTGGCTGCTGTCTGTCTCTTCCACAAAGGCTTCTGCACCATTTGATCCTTCCAGACCAAATTTGGTTTGGAGATTTTCCTTGACTCTGAGAGTAACATAAGCTATCCTGGGTTGAGATCATCCCAGGGGATGGGGCATTTTTGGTAGCAACGAAAATACTTTATTTAAATACTTCAGAGTGATAGTCAAATTTGGGATGATGTCACAAAAGATCATTGCTGTGTGACAGAATAATGACTTCATGTTGCTGCAATAGTAATGTTATCATGGCCTGATATTTTGATTAAATCTACATTAAAACTGGACACAAAAATCCAATGGATTTCAAATGCTATAATTAATAATTATATGGCAAAATGATTTTATTTGAATTTGGGATATCATCATGACATGACATCATGGGATCTTGTGAAGTAAATGATGTCAATCATGATGACATCAAGTAAGCATGCCAATGCCATTATTCTCATATAATATTGATAAATGATCTCTCGATTTTATACTTTAATAAATTCAGACAGAACAAATAACTTCTACCACTTGTAATTCAATTAGTCTGATGGTAATATAACATTTCAATAAGCATTAGGTTGGAAATAATAAATGAAATCTATATACAAAATAATTTTCAAATTAAAAAGTTCTTCCTTGGACAATAAAATGCAATCGGTAAAATGATCAATTTTTGATAGGTATAGTACACAATATCACAGAATTACAAATTTCAAGGTTCCTTCAAGTAAATCATTTTCAAATCAAAAATATACATCTCATAAGTTTGTGAATCTAAAAATTATGAATGTTGCATTAAAGAACAACTGAATGACTAAAACTGTAGAAGAAATCAACATACAAATAATTAAAACCAAGTTTTCCCAATATATTTATATATTTTCAAACTATGCCCAGGCAATGCCAGGCACACTTTGTTAGTTGTTTAATAATGAAATGAAACAAAACATAATTTAATTGTAAAATGTCACTTAGCAGTTATATATTATGTCTTATAGCTAAAGGAAATTATTTTTCAATAAAAGACAAGACCCTGACAGGGACGGACAGGGACATATTTTCGGTTCTGGCATTATCCTGACAGCGGCCCACTAGTTAGACTTGATATTAGGATAATTCACTGCACAGATATATCATCACAAGAACATTTCCCTGTAAGGTACAGAAAAAATAAATAGACAGGAGTATTTCAAAAAAATTAAATAATTTTTTTTATAAATTTTTTTGCAATACTCCTGTCTTTATTTTATTTTTATATCTTAATATCCTTATGACGATATATCTGTCATATATATTAAATAAATTAAATATATAGTATTTTTTACAAAACTAATTTTAATAACAAAATAAAAATATAATTACCTAAAGTACGAGTCTTTATTTGTGTGCAAATACTAAAATATTGATAAATTTGAATAAAAGTGAATGAAGAAGAAGAATCTGAAACAAATATACATTATATTGGAAGTGCAGTGCATGACATAAAAAAATTGGTTCATTGGCTGTCAGCCCATATTGTTACGATGACACCGGCCCTTCTGGGATTTGCCAGAATGCCCTTATGGTCAGTCCACCCCTGGTCCCTGATTAGTTTTAATTTAATGACATTTCTCAATCATTTGCTAATTAAATAACAATATCATTTCAGATTCTATCACAGATCACCTTCACCTGTAGAGGTTAATTGGACTATAAAAAACAAGGATCAATGATTCAGGCCAAGATTGCTCATAAATTTTCAAAAGATAACTAGAAAATGATTAACCAATGCAACCAATATATCCTTTAAATAAGAAATAAGTGAATTATTTAGCATCTATTAATTCCAGTCTTGTAGTTAAAAAGCTAAAGCATTTCCATGCAGACAATTCTTCAGATTGTACTATGAGCAGTTAATATAATGTTCATAAATAATACTGCATATTTGAATTACTACTCATATAAAATGTCATTATATGATTTTCTATAACTACTATATATTTCCACCTTGTTTTCTGTCTCTTATATAGAGAAACATATGAAAACAGAATATTGTCAATATTGCTTCTTTAAAATCTTTATTTTTTAATTAATTTAGTTTTTACTCACAACATAAATGCAAAACAATGTTAAGTAAGATAATTTCAAATGAGAACTGATTCTATTCCAATCAATTAAAGAATTTAATTTTACAGAATCATTAACACACACATTCAACAGCCAATCTTACCATTCTATTGTCATAAAGAAATCAAAGATTACTGAATACTTTATCAAATATCTATGCTTCCCAACCTGTATTCTGCAAAGATGATAATATAAATCAACTATTTTTAATAGGAAAACTTTCAATATTTTTAAAGAATTTAACTCATACATAAATCTAAAGAAAATTATAAATAATCGCCAATATATTCAATTATACATTTTTGATTATATAAATAGAAAATTAATTATAATTCAGTTTATTATCTATTTATTGTGAATCTATAATTTTTATATATATTAACAGAAATACTATTTATTAAACAAAATCTTCGAAAATTTCAGGATAAAAGATTTGGGGTAAAAAGTTTAGGGGCCATTGCCTTGATATATTGATATCTAAAACGACTGAATAGGAATCTAAGTATATCAAATCTAATAATTGTGTAATTTAATACGATATCTTAAAAAATCTATGAAAAGTAGATGAAACGAACAAATTATTTCTGAATGAAAATATACAACTTTTTAGAATTTGTTATATTTAATTTAATATTTATATTTAATTCAATTTTTATTTAATTTGTTAATACAAATTTGTTAGTTGGAAACTATATTATGGCAATATTACTTACCTCGATAATCCTCTTATTATTGGAACAAATTTCGACTATATTAAGATCAATTGATTTATATAAAATCGATCTAATATAAAAATTTTAGATTCATAGACAGAATTATGTTTCCATTTATGTTTTATTAAAAATAAAACATTTAAGGATCTATGATTGCAATATTAAACGCAACAGATCTTTAAAATATAATGTTTCTCCTTACCTCTCTAACTCAGCACATACAATTAAAGATAATTAATCAATAGATAATAATTTACAATGTTATCACGTATCACTAAAACACGAAATGCCGTTTCCCTTTACTCTCATATTTCGTAATACATCCAATACGTCATTAAAAGTCCTCGACACTCGCGACCTCTACCAAAAATGATTAATTAAATACATAACTAGTTGTTGTAATAATATTAGTGATTACATATTTCTCATAAAAATATACCATTTAACTTTCACAAATTTTTTATCGTGATTATTATAAATAATACATTTCTTTTCATATAGGATTCTATTTTATCTATTATATGAACGAATATATATTAATTTTTTCAAGTGAAATAACAATCAAAAATTGCCTACCGATTAATAAATAAAATGGATTTAATTGAAATAGATATAAACAATATTCATAAATAATATATAGCACCTTTAATCATTGATTTTTTTTTACTTTATCATCATTTTATTGAAAAAATATGCGATCTAGCAAGCAAATTATTAATTGTATTGCATTTTAAACAATGTATTCATAGTTGATTAAAGGTTAAAAACTCAGAATCTTTAAATATCTAAAAAAGCTAGCTGAAAACGAATAAAACATTAATTTTAAGATAAATGCCATCTATGTGGATGGCAAATTCTTTTCTTAAAATTTTTTATCATCATTTTAAACATATTTAATTTTGAAGTATAACTTAAATATTCTTTTACATCTATCTAGTTTTTGTGAGAATTAAAAATATCAGATAATGCTTTCCTGTTCAAATTTTTAAAAATTCCATAAAATGTTATATAAAGGCATATTACATAAATATGGGTTTATAAATTTATAATAATTTTAAAAATTAATTTTTCAAATTAGAGAATTTGACTGTTTCCAGAAATAAAATGCTATATCTTTATAACAATTTTATAATTTGATAAAAAAAAAAAAAAGTTAATTCTATCATATGCAATTTTACTATCAAATAATTAAGTTTGGGATTAATTAAGTATAAAAATGATATAATTTTTTTTTAATATTATCGTTCAATACTATATAAGGTAATAACATATTCTCGATAGCTTTTTTTAGTAAAACATTGCGGCCTACATTTTTAATTTTATTATTATTTTAATCTATTTGCAAATCCTTTATAACCAAAATAAAAGAAAATAATGTAATAATTAAAATAGTAAGCTTAGTATGATCATTTTATATTTGTGGATAAAAAAAAATGTTATTCTAAGCACACAGTGGATATTCCTTGTATTAATTCTGGGAATACTTTTGTGGATAAAAAAAAAAAATGTTATTCTAAGCGCACAGTGGATATTCCTTGTATTAATTCTGGGAAAACTGTTGATGACGTCAAAACTGCTATTTCAATAACACAACCAGTATGATGACGTTTCACTGGTAGACTAATATGACGAAAGCGGAGATAAAAAAAAGACCATTGACTTATTAAGAATGAAGAAACAATTATAAATAAATATTTGTTAATGGGAATTTAATTCAGGAAAATAAAATCTTTTTTTTTTTATAATCTGTTGCTTAAAATATTTCATTAACCTTATCCTGACTTTACTCGACAGAAATTTTTTCTAATCACTATTCCAAATACAGTACTGTAACATTGTAAGGCTAAGTCATAGGGCTAAGTACACTTCGTTTCATTGTAGCCTTGATTGTAGCTAACCATAATTAAGAAAAAACATAAAATGTGAATAAAGAAGTAATTTTTATTAAATATTGGTAAAATATGTGCAATCGTTAAAAAAATTAGCAAAAGATATTAATTCAATAACATTTAAGAATGTTATTTATGATAACGAATAACCAAAATATCCAAAAGCATTCAAAAACATACTGTATGCTGAAATATTGTACAATGCAAATTTTAAAAAGCAAATAAAAGTTGAAGCAGACATTGTGTGAACGAAATAAAACTTTGTAAATAGAAATTATATTTAAAAAAAAGCATAGAAAAAATTAAAAAATGCTGAGAAACGAAAATAAATAATACAATATTTTTAAAGTTAATAAATAAAATAATTTATCTTTTCTATAAAAAATATTTTTTTAAAAATCTTAAATACAGTATTCAAGTTATTAATTTTATAAGTTCCAAAAGTAATTACTTGTTCAAAATTTGACAAAAAGAAAAATTGGGATTTATTTGGCTGACATTAAAAAAGTTCAAAATATTTAAAATGCATTGCAATTTTCTATATATTCTACTGTAATATTAAATAATATTCGCTTGAGTAATGCCAATTTTAAATTAGTTCAGAATTTTTCTACTTCTAATTTTAAATAAACAAAAAGTTTCTCGTGATCTTTTGTTTTTTTTTTTTTTATTTGTTGGACAGTTTTGGATATCTTTACTCTATTTCCTTAAATTAAGAAAAAAAAAGTATTTTTAATTAAATATTATTAATAGAGAAAACATTATTTTTTTTTTTTTTTTTATTTGTTGGACAGTTTTGGATATCTTTAGTCTATTTCCTTAAATTAAGAAAAAAAAGAAAAAAAGTATTTTTAATTAAATATTATTGAGAAAACATTGAAAGATACTTACGTATACGTGTCTATCTTTTAATATTTCTCTCACAAATAACTTTTGATACTAAACTTAAATAACTTAAAATGACTTCTTTACAGAGATGGATTGTTTCAGTAAAAGTGATCTTATTAAAATTTCTAATTCCGTTAATTTAATCATTTAAAAATTGCGTATATTTAGTAACTATTTAGTAATCATATTAATCATTTTATTGAGCAATAAAGAGTAAACAGTTGATATATTTTTTAATTTATTTCGAGAAATTTGTTAATTTTTTCAAGTTATTTATTTTTCATGTTTTTCTGTTTTATAATGATTTTCACATATTTTATATTAGCTCTGAAACGTATTGTACGTAAATATGTTCTACCTAGCCCATTTTATTGAATTTCTAATACTAATAATTTTAGAATTTCTAATTCTAATAATAAAAGTTATGTTTACACTAGAACAGTTGTTCAAACTGGCGGGCCGCATGTGCAGGAGCGCCGATAGAAATCCCGGGGCCTGGTACAATATCCCCTATATATATATATATATGACGCCGCCGACTGGAAAAGGCATGATGATTTTCATTTGAAAGCACTAAACAAAATCAGTTTGAATCACAAATATTTAATAATCAATTGTAATTATAAAAATAACAATTACATAGAAAGGAGAACGCTTCCTCCATATTCTCCCCCTCTGTAAAGTAAACAAAAATGCACACTCAACGTTTTTTGAATCACAAATATTTAATAATCAATTATAATTATAAAAATAATAATCACATAGAAAGAAGAACGCTTCCTCCATATTCTCTCCCCTCTGGAGAGTAAACAAAAAACGCACACTCAACGTTTTCGCGACAGCCGTATTGCCACTTACATCAATTTTTTATTATAAATAATATTTAATATTTTTATAAATATTTTAATGTTTCATATATATATTTTTTTTTCTTTTCTCTTCTGTAAGATATCAAAACCATACATCTATATATATTTTACATATAGGTTATTCAAAATTTTATTCACTTTAAATTCTGTTTAAAAAATATACTATATGCAATTAGAAAATGAGGTTCGACGAATTTTATTTTTTTTAATTATATTTTCGAAAAACCTTTAAAATATTGATTTTTCTTCATTTTTTAATTATATTTTCGAAGAAAATCTTTAAAATATCGATTTTTTCGAAGAATAGCACCCAACTTTTTTAAAAATTTTTCTTTTCTAGGTTGGTTTTAACGAAAAATTTTTCGGTCCCAATCGTTTCTTTATTTATTTTTTAATTATATTTTCGAAGAAAATCTTTAAAATATCGATTTTTTTCGAAGAATAGCACCCAACTTTTTAAAAATTTTTCTTTTCTAGGTTGGTTTTAACGAAAAATTTTCCGGTCCCAATCGTTTCTTTGTAAAATTATTCCACCATATATATCCCATTCCTCTAAAAAAAGTTGTGATGGGCTCTGTCGGTCTATCAATTTCTTCTCTGTTTAAGTGAAATGCTTATGTCTAATTATCATAATTAATTCTTATTTTAACTGTTTAGAATACAAAGATTTTTCTTTACCTTACATTTTTATAATACAATTTTAATTCTGCATATCTTATAATGCGCAGTTACTTTAAAAAAAAAGTAGAAAAAATTCTTATTGTTAGGAACCTGCCCGAGCCCCTCAATCTTCTACAGGCCCCGGGAATTTGTCCCGACTTACCCCCGCCTCAGCGCCACTGCGCATGTGGCCCGATACGCCTTTTATTGTAGCTCGCATTGTATCTATTTTAATTGCAAGAATATATAAAAGATATTCAGAAAAACAAAAAAATTTTTCATGAAATATTTGAAAATTATTTTTAAATGTTTTTTGTAAATTGTATTGAAATTTAGTAAAACAGAATTTTTTACCAATATGTAATTCCCACTTCAAATTTATAAAAACCATTATCATTTATAAATAGATTTATAATTTTGAACACGAATTGATGTATTCTACATCAATTCGTGTATCACAAGATGTAGAATGTTTACATTTACATGTTTAAATGTAAATGTAACATTTAAATGTTTATATTCAAACATTTGAATGTTTAAATGTAACTGTTTATATTTTAATTTCCTTAAATTGATGAGGAAATTACTTACACCAATTCAAGGAAATTAAAATGTAAACATTTAACATAATCAACCGTTTAGGATATTTGCTTCGTTTTAAAATCTTCCTTTATCCTGTAGGACAGGGGTGGGCAACCTTTTTTTTGTAGGAGGCCGTATAGAAAAATTTATGGTGGGCCACGGGCCAAAAGAAAAATTGCTAATTATAGTATTTATTTAAAAAATAATTGTTAATAATAGCATTTATTTAAAAAAGAGAAGGTACAGATATGTAAGTACATAGCGTTGGTATTAGATATAATAAAATAATGTGGCCCGCTGACCGGAGGTTGCCCACCCCTACTGTAGGATATTAATTTTAAATGCAGTTTCCCAACCAAAAATATTTAAAGTGGTTCTTTGAAGAGAATGAGTTTGAGACTGCTGCACTAAAATATTTAACTAGTTCAAGGTACTAGATTAATTTCATTTTCGAAAAATAAATTAGTTTTGGTTGAACTAGATTACTTTATTTTTCACTAACCGAGAAAAGCCAATATAAAAACAACGTTCAGAATAGAAAAGATAAACTAGTTCAAGGCATTATATTAATTCTCGAAAGGTGATTTGAAAATATATTTTGGTTTGATTAAACATGATTAAACTTTCAACCTAAAGGATCTAAGATCAAATTTCAAACCCCATTTTATTTTTTTAGGAGAATCCAATTCTGGTTCTCTAGTCATTATCCTAGTCAGTGGCGGAACTTAAAATTTTTAGCTCCACCGCAAAATATTATTCGAGCGCCTAGGTTATTCAAAATTTTATTCACTTTAAATTCTGTTTAAAAAGTATACTACTGTATATGCAGTTTGAGAAGAGATTCGACGGGGAAACGACCCCAACTTTTTAAAAATTTTTCTTTTCACGTCGGTTATAACGAAAAAATTTCCAGTCCCAATCATTTCGTTATAAACGTATTCCACCGTATATATCCCATTCTTGTAAAAAAAATTGTGAATCCTGCCGATCTGTCAGTTCCTTCTCTATTTTAATGCAACGCTTATGTCTAATTATCATAATTAATTCTTATGTTAACTGTTTAGAATACAAAAATTTTTCTTTACCTTCCATTTTTATAATACAATTTTAATTCTATGCATCTTATAGTGCGCAGTTAAAAAGAGAAAACAAAAATTTCTTATTGTTAGAAAGCCGCCGGGGTCCTCCATCTTCTAATGGCCCCGGGAAATTGTCCCGACTTACCCCCGTCTCGGCGCCACTGAGGACAGGCATTATAGTTATCAAATAACCGATTTCCACCAATAATTAAAATATTTTAATATATCCTATTCTTCTTTCTTACCGCTTTCGTTTTTCTAAATCCGTATATCCTTTAATTAACATTTCTTTCGCATAGACTGGCAATGCGAAAAATGCGCTGTCGAAATCATAAAAATAATTTAGACAGTATTGTATAAGCATTTGTTATAAGAAAATCCAAACAGTTCCCGGAACGAATTAGAACATTACTAATAAACTTTGCCATAATACAACGCAGCCATGGCTTTTTGTCGACTAATTCGCTTAGCGCCATCTGGCGCAGTTAACAACGTAATTAAAAGATAACCAACGGATGGAAATTGTTCGACGTAAATCGAAACAATTTACTAACCTATAAGTGGTGACATAATTTAATTAAAATGTGTAATAATCGATTCTAGAAGGCAACGCTTAAAAAATGGAAGAATTAGGGACAGGGTATGAAAAAAATTTTAATAGAAAAGCCACGCAATTGAAGTTTCGTCATCGAATATCGATGGCCCGGATTAGCTTAAAAGGGCAGATATTTTCAAATCGGTACGACGACAGATCGATAAAATAAAACCGTAAACCTTATTCCCCGAAAAAAAATAATAATAATAAATTACAGTTACCAGCAGTGCCGGATTGATACGTATAACAAAAAAAAGAGGCCCAATTTTTTTAATTGTATAAAAAAAGATACATACGTCTATTTACACAGTATTAATACATAACAAAGTCTTTATTAAATTATTTAACTTTTAAGACGCTTATAAGTTAAACAAAATATAAAATAAAAACATGCAATGTTTATGTTAAACATATGTGTATCGGTGGAAAATGAAGCCAATCTAAAAACGCTCAATAGCCATTAAAGTCGTAGATTCTATGGCTAGTAAGTGATCAAAATTTCCTTATCGCTTTCAAACGATTAAAAGTAAATAGGCTACGAAAACCGGCAGCCACCTTCGATGGTTTATTTTACCGGATAGCGTAAATAATTTTCTCTGTTCAATTTTTGTCTTAAAATGTAGAGGCCCTCCGAAAGCCGTGGCCCCAAGCTTTAACTTATTTAGCTTACCGGCACCGGTTATCAGCGTAGTTCGAAAATTTACTAAGACCGCGATACCAGTAGAATTGATTTACTACCGCCATATTCTGATCGACGCCGAAAATAATTTATTAAAATATTTAAATATACGCTTTGGAAGCAGTTTTTTTATTTCGATATTCTTAAACAATATACAGTATTACTATTTGAATCACCACTTTTTTATTATTCTTATATTTCGTCTCCGGTAAATTGAAAATTTGCTTACTCTTTGGAAACTAAAATATTTTTTTCTTAACCGACAAATACGGAGTTTTTTAAATAATTCTCGAATTAAATTAAACGAAAAAATTAAGTTTAATGAAAACAAATAATACATTTATCGACGACCAACAGTCGTACCATTTAATACGATGGGTTAAACTTTTTTTTGGCTTTAAAAATAAATTTATTCTACATGGCGGTCATTAGAACATTTCTGTAACCTACAGGGAGGACTTTCTTAAATTCAACCTAAATTCTCTCGGCAGCCTTTTCTAGAGCGTTAACAAACCGTATTACTGTTTATTTCCATGTCGTTAACACCACAGAAATAACATCATGGCGCATGAATATTCATCATTTTAAATATCGAGATTAACGAAAAAAAGCTAACAAGGCGGACGGGTTTTTCCTATTTAAAAATTTTGAGTTTATATTTAATTAGATTTATTATAAAACAGACTCTAAACGCGGAGGAAAAAGACGGTAGTCTAGGACAACGAAATGCATTAATTAAAAGGTGTACGTATTTACGCGAACTAAGGCCGGGTCATCTAGTTTTTAATTTATTAAAATAATAATAATTTAGTTCCTAGAAAATTAAAGGCTAAATTTGGTGACAAATTTTTATTTATAGTAGTTTGATGATTAATACATATAAATAAGTTATTTATTAATTCTGTCGGGATAAATTTTATTAGATCAGTTGGGGAAGCATTCTTCTTATAATTGGGATGACTGGCCCATTTGTTTTAGAACGATTTCCACGTAAAAAATAGGTTAGCGGTGGTCGACCGTACAGCGCCTATTTTGCCAAATGTTCTCTCCTCCATTTTATAATTACGGGAGGCGAAAATGCCATCAAAAAGCGTGGAAATTCCTTTTAATAAGGGAAAAGACGAAGAAAGGTGGTCTACTAGGGGAACAACTAAATGCGAGAAATACGCCTAGCGCTCCAGCTATCGATTTTAAAAATATTTATTAAGTTTTAACCAGTATCTATTCAAAATACATACACTCTCCATAAGTATCGCTTATTAAAATACTCTAGAATATATCGTTTTTTCTAATATACAGGGTGTTTCTTAGCACCCGTACCACCCTTTTTTCTCGGAAACGCGATGAGATAGGAAGTAGGGAAAAATTTTGATGACCAAAGTATATCCGAAGAATCGAATGGTCCTGATAAAAATTTTGTGGGCTTATCGGAAGTAGGGATACCAGGGATCAACTTTCAAATCTCCAATTGAAACCAATGCCGATTTTGGCAAAATTGGATACAATTGTGAAAAACAAACAACTTTTGTTTTGAAAATTTTTTAATATCACTCACGGCTTTTGAGATATCACAAAAAAAGATGCTGCCGCGTGTATCGCCGATAGAGCTATTCAAGCAATAAGAAGAATCTAACAAAGGACATCATTATGCAGATTTAAGGCCAATTTGGGTATTTGGTGATAGTACTCGAACCGCAGGTGTCACAAATCTTTCTCCATCACAGTTCAGCATGGAGTCATTCGAGAACAAGGGTTTCCCAACTTGTTTCAATCCTTTATGCAGTGGCGCCGAGACGGGGGGAAGAGGGGACAAATTCCCCGGGCTCGTAGAAGATTGAGGGGCCCCGGCCGCAAAATCACAATTACATCTTTTATTTCCATATTTTTGGCTACTGCTCCTACCGCCGCAACTACTCTTATTCAATGAACGTTTTATTCTTTTCATGGTGAATTTAATTTTTATTGTATTATGTTCTTAATTTAAAAAAAAGGGTAAAGAAAGTACAGACAAAGAAGTTTGGTCTCCCGCATTGTAGTTCTGCCACTGATCTTAGTAATACATCAATGATCCTATTATAGATCTGGAATGATAATGTGCTTATAACTAACTTGTTGACTCATAAGTTTCATATATTAAATCTTAACATATAAGTTCAGATTCAATACATTAAATTCAAAAATAAAATAAATAAAAGAAGAAGAATAAGAAGTTTAAATTATTTTGCTTACAATTGAACTTTTTATTGAATTTATTATACAATAGTGAATATTTCATACGAAATTAGAAATACGGTATCTTTTGCTGTCTTTTCAAAAATCAAACTATAGAAAGGGGTGGGCAACCTCCGGCCCACAGGCCACATTATTTTATTATATCTAATATCAACGCTATTTCTTGAGTCCCTGACCCAATAGTCTAAAGTAAGGGTAGCAACCTCTGGCCTAGGCCACATTATTTTATTATATCTAATACCAACGCTATGTATACTTACATACCCACAGTGGGCAACCTCCGGCCCGCGGGCCACGTTATTTTATTATATCTAATATCAACCTATGCTTACATATCTGTACCTTCTCTTTTTTAAATAAATACTATTATCATCAGTTTACATATCTGTACCTTCTCTTTTTTAAATAAATACTATTATTATCAAATGTTTTTGTTTTGGCCCGTGGCCCACTATAAATTTTTCTCTATGGCCCCTTACAAAAAAAAGGTTGCCCACCCCTGCTATAGAATATGGATTTGTGCATCGACAACTTTTAATAATTTGATTTATATTAATACAGTACTGTGCTATACTGTATGTGTAAATCAATAATATTTGTTATAGTGAATCAGAATTGATTCAATGTAATTATATCTTAATCTCTTTTATCTTGAAATGTGATTATTTCTAAGCAGTTTAACTTTCTTAAAATAAACTTAATTGAAGAGTAAACACAATATTTGTATTTTAATCTAAATATCTAATTTGATTTGCAGAATAAATTAAACTATTCAAATATTATGGATTTTAATAAAACTATAATAATGAAAAGCAATGTGTGTTTGTGTGAAAGTTGTAAATTTACAGAAAAAAAATATATATATATTTATATATATATAAATCTTCAATATTGATCCTAATTATGGTAACAATAAATACAATCGAAATTGAACAAGTTAATCAAGATCGATGAATCGATCATTCGATTTTTTCCATTACTTGATTTTTTAATTTTTTTTATTGAAATATATACACAGTATTGGAACTATCTATAGAATCAATCGCATTGAAAATGATCATATTTGATTATATCAAGTAGGACATTTGTTTATCAAGCTGATATATTAAATAATATCTAATTTAAATAAAATGAAATGTATCCGCTAGAATCTAGCGAACACCAATAAGCTAGAGGATTTAGCGCACACAATCTTCTAGCGGCTAAATAATTGTGTGCGCTAAATCCTCTAACAGATTCCAATAATAGCGATTCATTAAACCCATTCTTCAACCTTTCAATTGATCTCACCATAAATATCAGGCAGTCTATAGTAATTCTAAAAAATGGCCACCGCCAAACGTCCTATGTGTTATTCGATGACATAATTCAAATCAACCCAAGATTTACAATAGTCCCACCATTTAATATCTTTCTAGATGGGAAGCTATACGAACTAAAAAATAAGAAAGGCCCAACACGAATCGCCTACACCAATAATAGGATCATCAGATAAGTAAAAAATGGGGATCTATAGGTCGGGCGAGACTCTTCTATAAGAATCTAGAAGTATGATCTGTATTATCTGAGTCTATCTTTCCGGTAAAAGGCTAGCTCTTTTCTATTTTCTCAGAATGTTCGTTTATTCAATGATGAGAAACTCATCACTTGAGTCTGAATGAGTATGCCTAGATAGAGCTTACTGTGCAGTTTTAAATGAAATTAAAACTTGATAACAATTATTCAAACCAAACACAATTAATTATCTAATTGGATCTATCTAATTTTCATACAACATATCGTAATTATGTTTCAGTTCACGTTATGATAACATAATAATTTTAATTATAAGTACAGTGTGTTTAGAAAGTAACTACTGTATACACCTATAATATACATTTACAAGTTAAATATAATATACATTTTTATTTAACTTATTTAAGAAAAATAATTTATCTTATTAAAAGTTTTAATTAATAATTTGAATGTATTTTCATTATCATTTTAATTTTAATGAAAACGAATTCTAAGAGAAAACGCAACAATATTACATTTTTTAATAATTACTAAAAATCAAAATGTTTGGATAATGCCTAATATCGTTAAGAATCATTCACAAAATTGGATTTAATTAACTGACTGCCATATTGCATTAAAATTTCTATGAATTCCTATCAATTACTAAGTAAGAAACCATAAATTATAAATATAATATTGTAAATCCTCTTATGTACAGATTTCGGAAATACAGATGAAATATGTTCTAAATATTTCGTTAGAAATGGAAATATAGTACAGTATTTTATTTGAAAATAAAGAGCAAACAGGCTTATGTGCTTTACTATCATTTATTTATATTCACTACAATGTTAATTGTATCTGTATATCATCAGGACGAATCTAACTTTCCGGGGCCCTGCGCTTCAGATAATCAATAACCGAAATCTTTAACAATTGCATACTATGCGTTGTGCCTTGAGGCCCTCTAAAAATTTGGGATCTTGGACTAAGCTCTATTAGTCCTTATGTAGATTCGCCACTGTATATCATGTACAGTATATGCATTAAAGTTATTTATACAATACTGTATTATAGTTTGGCAATTTTTAAGATATTTTATACATAGTACCGGATAATCGGATTTATCGGGTCTCACTTCTCTTTATGAATCCGTTCATAAGAGGACTTACAAAGATTGTAAGATTTTTCGATTTAATCACTAATGAAAGTTATAATTTTCAAAAAAAAAAATATGAAAATTTGAGGAATCATAAATAGTTTAGTAAAAACTAGATGTTTTATTAATTAAATTTTAGTTTTAATTAATGCAACATAACACAATTTTAATTAATTAAATTTTCAATTTAATTTGCCATATGCAGTAAAACTGTAAATATATTAATTTACATACAAACTTCCTGTTAAAATCATATTAAATTTACAAGTTAAATAAAAATTTAAAAACATGTTTATTTATCCTATTAACACATTTCGTAAAACGTATCACTATTTGATGACATTAAAACCAGTCTTCTGTAACAATTTATTGCCAATAGGTTTAGATTCAATAAGTTAAATTCAAAAATAAAAGAAGAAGAATATTAAGAAGTTTAAATTATTTTACATAAATTGATAGATTTTATTGAATTTTATATTTATTATACAATAGCGAACACTTCATATGAAATTAGAAATACGGTATCTTTATAGATACCGATAGTAACACAATTTACTGTCAATATCATACATATCAGTGTATATATGTATCCTATATCTAAATTCTTTATAGATACCGATAGTAACACAATTTACTGTCAATATCATACATATCAGTGTATATACAGTATGTATCCTATATCTAAATATTATAAGGAAAATGAATATAGTAATCAAATATGATCTTAGATTATATTATATAAAAAATAGAATGAAAGATTCTGATTAAAAGATTTTCATTTTATTTTCGTGCAGTTTATTTTCTTCATCAATATATTAAAATTTAATTCCTATTAATGACTTCTAATATTTTCTTATTAAAATAACTGCATCAATCGTTATCCAACAGATATCGGACATTTTTGCAAATGAGGATGAGATAAGTAATAACTTATGAAAATTTTGAAACTTTATATTTCAATATTTTTTCTATTCTTGATCTTGCTTGTGTATTATTATTCGATAAGCAGATTACTGAGTCAAATTCATTCTTTTAAGAATTAATAAAATGGCAATATTAGTGATGTTTCATATTGATTCAAATGGAGATGTTGAGTATTCAATTTTTTTTATCTGCTTTTCATTTTATCATTTAAAATTTCAAAATAAAAATGAAATAAGTTATACAGGTTATCCTAACTTGTAATAATTTTATCTGTTTCAAAATTTATCATCAAAGGATTGATAAAAGCTGAAGTAATATACGAAACTAATAAGTTTTTTATTTTAAAAAATACCATGTCTGATTTATCCTGGTTTAAGATTCTGTAGTCTTGTGTGCTTTATTTATTTGAGAATTTTTTCAAATTTTCTTCATCTATCAAGTTCTGACCAGAAATGCTAAACATTTTCATTGAATTCCTAATCTACTTTAATATGTTTGTTCGATATAAAAGTTAATAAATGCAGTCCATAGAAATTAAATATTATATATAGTCCTGTATTATTTTAAAAATTCAATAATACAATATTTTTAACTACTAAAGTATGGGACAGATATAGATTAACTTATATAATATTACTGAAAACTAATAAAATTATTCATTTTTCAAGTACTGCAGTCTCTTTTATTACTTATGATTTACAAAGCAATAATAATAATTTCTAACAAAAATTCAAATATCATAGAAGATTCAAGTTTTATGATGTGATTCCTTATTAAGCCTTCAGAAATATAGTACAATAATTTCTTCTGCAAGTCCCTGGGTGGCATTTCCTTGCTTTATAGCAAAAGTATGCTATTATATTATGTTATTATATTAATCTACTCCCGCGTTTATAGCAAAATTATGTTTGCGAAGGTTAGTGCTATATCGTCATCTAAGCCATACTCCCCTGTGGCAAGGAAATGCCATCCAGGGACTTACAACTGTACCGTATTTCTGTTAATTTTGAACTTTCTACTTGATAAAGTAAAAAGATAGCCGCAGATTTAAATTTTAATATAAAAACGTTGAACTATTAATTATTCATGATTGATATTATAATAATTTATAATATATATTGTATTCAGCGACGCAGACTTTTAATTTTTGTTATGGTGGCAAGAATTATCAATATTCAAATATCTTTTCATGAAAAATAATATGTAATAGTGCCGTGCGATGGCATCCATTGTCGATTATTAATCGATGGATTTTCATGATGATGCATCAAACCATCGACAATTATAACAATCGATGTATTTCATTGGTACCATCGATGGTGTAATTTTTCACTGTAAGAATGATTGCTAATAATTCATTAAATATTTTAATTTTATAACGGCAGTCATGCTGAGTCGTTACACTAGATGTCGTCATCTCTACTTTCTAGATGGGAATATCAGGTCTTCATACATGCCTGAAAACGTACTTACAGGCTCCACTGGAACACCACAGAAGCAATCCTGTGCAAATTTGGCAACAACAGGAGAAAATCAATTCTAATCTTTGCTCACTGGCTTTAAAATATCTGTGTTTTCCAGCAACTTCTGTGCCTGCAGAACGGTATTCAGCAAAGCAGGCATAACTATCTCCAAAAATAGGAGCAGTTTAAAGCCAAAACATTTGAATATGTATTTAGTTTTAAGTTCATTGTCAATAGAAGAAATAGATAATCTTGTACGTATTGCATTTCAATAAAATAAACGTTTGATTGATTGGACTTAGGAACATTTTTTTAGTTAGAAATACCATCATAGAAAAATCGATTTAATTTTCTCTAACCATCGATGAATTTTAAAATAATCGATGCATCGATGATCGGTAGTTTCTTGGCAATCGCAGGGCCTTAATATGTAATGAACGATAATTTGATATTGATAATTATTTGTATTTATGATAATTTTTGCATTGTTATGTATAGAAAAACATGGGGATGAAAAGGTATTTTACCTACGTTCAAATTACCACGGGGGCGATTGTCCCCGTTACCCTCCATGGAGTCAGTATCTAAGGTTACACTATGTATATATATATATAAACCATATTGTTATTTATCATTGGTATTAATAAATGTTATGCCTGTTTAAATATAGATAACTAACAAGAACGATTAAATTTTATATAATGTATATTTTCGGCAATTTGTTTGTTTGTATGTTTGTTTCGAGTAATCTCCTAAACAAGAAAAGCTACGATGGCCAAACTTTTCTTAGTACCATGCGAATGCCCAACTTAAACAACTGACTTACTCAATTATTTTTTAGAACAATTATTGTTAAACAATTACTAACAATCCAAAAATTTCATAGAATTTAGCAATTTAGTCAATAGATGACGCCACATATATTCTATGTTTATCGACCGAATTTAATCGTATTTAATTTAATTGATGAGATCATCATCTCGAACTCAAATCGAAGAGTGGAAACACATATAGACTGATAAGTTCGTGAAGGTTGTATTAGAGAACAAACTGAAAGACTGAAATTGTAGAAGAAATCAATGTTCAAATAATCAACACCAAGTTTTTCCTAATATACAATATATGTTTTCAAACTATGCCTGGGCAATTCCGGGAACATTTTGCTATTATAATAAAAATTCATATTTTCTTAAATAAATAAAATTTAAACAAATTATTTTCAGAAACTTTAAGAGAAAAAAATGATAATCTTTCTTGGTGCTATAAGAAGAAAAATAAAAATTCATTTCGATTTTATTTTATAATATGTCATACACTAATCTATAAATTTATAACTGAAGTCAAATGGATTATATATCGCTATTTAAAGAGAACTGGATTAAATCAAGAATACACATTTCAAAAGCAGGATTTCGAAGAAGTAAGTTAGAAAATTATTATTAGTTTCAATCAATTAAGGTTTATATGACGTATGTAAATATCGTACAGTATAACGATATTTTAAAAGTAATATTTTTACATTAAAACAAAAGAAAATTATATTCTGATCGATAATTAATAGATCGAAATACTTTCTATATTTTTATTGATTGTTATGAAGATTTGATCATAACAAACATTGTTTATAAAAATATAGAAAATATTTTCGTAAATGATTCGCATCCTTGCTTTGACGTCATATGACCTTGTTTATATAATATATAATACAAAGTATGTTATGTTTATAATGTTCTATATTTAAATTGTTTTTAATTCAGTATATATTTGCAATTTATTAATAGCATAAACATCGTGAAAGCATAATAATAAACGATATCTGTTCACAATCATTATTAATGCCGTTATTACCTGTTCAATATGATCGATTGCAGTTCCAAGCAGAATACTGGACAGTTTTAAATTTATGCGGACAACTTGTTCCTTTAACTTTTCAAGATTTCTTACCTGGAAAGTAAATAAATAAGATTTTATTTGATAATTAATGAGAATTTGACAATTATTTTTATTTGCAAATTCTTAAGATAATATTTATTCTTAAAGCTTTCAAAAGTTTATAGCACTTTTATCTTTTAGTTCAAAATATATTTAATTGCTGTGTAAACTACTGTTTATATTTGTCTTTTTGTTATTTATTAAGTACAATGATCTTTGTCATTTTATAATTCTAAAATTAAATTATAAAAATATACTTTCCTTTAATTTATAAAAATAGCACTTAAATCCGGTTAGATGTGTCAAAGTAGATTTTTATATGAACATAAGATTATTAGCTATGCATTCTTTGTATGGATTGATTGTTTATTAATTGTTATAATAATTTAATACAGTACTGCACTTTATTGACGATCTCATTATTCTTTCAAATAAACAAGTTAATAAACTTATAATTAAAAATAAAATATTTCAAAATAAATTTATAATCATAAACTCTATAAAATTTCTTTTAAATCAATAAATATCTTTCTTATAGAGTTTAATAAATTTTAATAAATTCTTCCCATATCAAATGAATTTTTTACATAATAGTTAAGACTTTTTTTATTAATAAATCGAGTAAATATTGTCATAAAAAAATCAATAAAATGTTATTAATTTCCTATTTAGTAGATAACTATATTTAGTTGATTTAAGAAAAATTAAAAAGAGTTTAGCAGAATTTAAAACACATTTTAATTAAATTTGTTTCTTGTTTCGAAAACTTCACCTGAAAAGTACAGCCTTGAAATTATTTACTTTATGTAGATCTTTAATTCCTGTAATAATTATTTAATTTTTAGTTTTCATTCAAATGTATCAAGCTTTTAGATAAGTTTATAAATTAGTCTTACTAAACTAAAATATAAGAATCTATATGGACTATTTAGGCAATAATTTATTTATAGAAGTCTTGGAGAATGGAAAAAAATAGGAGGTGGATCTTATGGAGAAGTGTTCGGTTTATACGACAATCGAAATAGACCTGTTAAAGTATTAAAAATTGTTCCAGTTAATGGGAAGACAGATAACTTTGGCCAGAGACAAGAAACGTTAACTTGTGTTCATCCTGAAATAGTTGCTTCACTGTATACCGCTTTAATTTTTGTAATACAGTAATCAAAACATTAATCAAAGTGTATATATATATATATATATATTTTTTTTTTTTTTCCATTTTTAGGAATTTATGCAATCTATTTATATTTTTTTTTTTTTTTTCCATTTTTAGGAATTTATGCAATTTATCAAAAAATGAAGTAAATTGTACTTCCGGTTTTGTACAAGTCAGAAGGTATATCTTGAATATGTTATTATTAACTTTGTTTTTGTTTTCAGTTTTTTTCTGTTGATTTTGATAAAATAGAATTTTCACTGAACATAATTCATAGCGTATTTCTAAATTATATTTCAAAGTAATTATTTTGACAGTAAATAGAGATTTCCGTTTAAAAGTTATATAAATTCATGCTGGCTCTTTGCTAACTTGATTTTGTTTTAATTCGGAAATGATCTAGCTAATAACCTCAACGGAAGTCAAAGTAATTAATTGACGTTGACTTCCATTGAGGTCAACGTAATTATTTACGTCACTTCATTGACGTATTTAATTAAAATACATTGCTGTACTTGTTCTGTATATGACAATAGCATATTAACTGAGTATTATATTTATATATATATCTTTCTATACAGTATATAAAATACAATGTTTGCTCCATAAAGGCTCCCATATTATTTAACCCCTCGGGACCAAACTGTGCTCGGAAACTTTTCGCGACCCCGGGATAACATAAGCAACCTAAAGTCAAAATTATCCCGGGGGGTATTTCGGGGTTACAGTGAAAATGCTTTCAGAATTATTTATTTATTTACCCTCAATCTCTAATAGTACATTGAGTACATGAAGAGCCATCCCAAACAAGAAAAAATAAAATAAAATACAAAAAACTGTAACGCCATCCCGAATTATGTTCGAATTTGGGATGACGTCACAGTTGCATCGGCATGATGTCATTGAATGAAACAGTGGATGATGTCACCAAAATCCAATTATTGTTTGCCGTCACGATGACGCAACTGCGTGATGTCACGATGGCGTCACATCGTCGTTGTGATGAATTATCGTGATACAATATGCTGGTTAAATCAATGTTAAGATAATCAGCGTTAACATCGGATACAAAGCCAATGGATTACACATGGTATAATAAATGAATTAGATTATATGATAAAATGATACTTCTGCATGGTTCATTATTGACTTATTATCCATCATTCAGCTTTCCAGCTGACCTCACCATGGGTATTGGCTAGCCTATGGTAAATTCCATGGGTATGGAATATCCAAATGGGTATGGTAAATATGGTCGCTACAAATATGTGATTTAGTGGCTTAATTCACACTAATTTAGCCTATAAATTCATTTAAACTAATTTAAAATTTGATTATTACTAGCCAAAGTGCCTATGTAATAATGGCGTAAAGGTTGTTGCATAAACTATATTATGTATCTTATTTGAAATTCCAGGGCAATGCTGGATACACTTGCTAGATTAAATTCCGTCATGACGTCACTTATTATTATGTCATTGTTATGACATACAACAACGGGATTTTGATGACATCCACTAGAGTTCTAGATAGGGGGTATACGCATCCGCCATTTCTGGTCCTTCTTCCCATAGGCCGCTATAGTAATATTCTAAAGATTTCAGTTTAATGGAAAAAATACATAAAATAAATGGTAGTTATGATGGGGCAATCAAAATTTAGCCACCAAGCTTACCATACAAAAGAAAAAAAAAAGAAAAGATATGTGAACAAAGTAAAATACCCAGGTAGGCCTCGATTAGTGCGAATAATGGGTTCCATGAATTTCTCGCACTATTCAAATTCACACTAATCAAAGCATTAACTATATGTAAAATATGGTAATTGGTTCTTGCTTGCTTTGTGAGATTCCGGTAATTAGCCAATCTCAATGAATAACCACAATACTAACTGTTTAAGAAATATTTATTTTCATATTCTACATCGTTGTTCATCATCTAAATTAATAATTTATCAGGATTGCATCTCCAACCATCATCAAACTAACCACTAAATTGAAACCAAAATAGCAAATCGAAAGCATAAGTTGAGCCCCACCTGGCTGCCAATTCTGGGTCGAGAATTGAGTGGGTAGTCTGATTTGCAATTAAGCATTGCAGCTTTATTGAATCAGTAAATTAGTTCCAGATAGAACTAGTTAGCTAAGTTAATGAATCAACAAAAAATTTTAAGTTGAAGTTACGAACCAATGAGAAATTTTTAACAAGTTTTCTATTTGTTTTAGCAGAATATGACAGCAAAAGATAACAAAAACAAATTTTTTTTCACAAATTTTATTTTAAATAAAGAAATCAAGTAATTACAAAAGAAAATAAATAATATGGTATCACAGCAGTATAATAGGCAAATATAGCTAACGGTCTATATGATAACAAAGCTGAATAATAATAATGTTAAATAGCTAACGTAAACGATAACAAAGCTGAATAATAGTAATGTTAAATAGCTAATGACAAAAATGATAAAGCTGAATAATAATAATGTTAAATCGCTATCAGCAAAATCCAATAATCTTGGAGTTTCACCTTCTTCAAAGCCAAGTGATTGTTCTTGGACTGCTCCTAGTCTGTTTTACTAACTGAAAATTAACATTAATTTGTTAATTGACATCATAAAATGGTACTAACCGAAAATTAACATTAATTTGTTAATTGACATCATAAAAGACTTGAAAGCCAAGTGACTGTTCTTGGACTGCTCCTCGTCCAGTTTTACTGCCCTTCAAAGCCAAGTGACTGTTCTTTGACTGCTCCTCGTCTGGTTTTACTAAACAAAAATTAACGGTAATTTGTTAATTGACATCATAAAAGGAGACGGAGCAAAATTAACATTAATTTGTTAATTGACATCATAAAAGATTGAAAGCCAAGTGACTGTTCTTGGACTGCTCCTCGTCCAGTTTTACTGCCCTTCAAAGCCAAGTGACTGTTCTTTGACTGCTCCTCGTCTGGTTTTACTAAACAAAAATTAACGAAATTTGTTAATTGACATCATAAAAGGAGGCAGAGCTTTGTTAGTAAGAATGCTTGTCCGGTTTTACTAACCGAAAATTAACATTAATTTGTTAATTGACATCGTAAAAGGGGACGGACCTTTAATTAACATTAATTTGTTAATTGACATCATAAAAGGGGACGGACATTTGATGTGACTGTTCATGGACTGCTCCTCGTCCGGTTTTACTAACCGAAAATTAACTATTGTTCTTGGACTGCTCCTTGTCCAGTTTTACTAACCAAAAATTAACGAAATTTGTTAATTGACATCATAAAAGGAGGCAGAGCTTTGTTAGTAAGAATGCTTGTCTGTTTTACTAACTGAAAATTAACATTAATTTGTTAATTGACATCATAAAATGGTACTAACCGAAAATTAACATTAATTTGTTAATTGACATCATAAAAGACTTGAAAGCCAAGTGACTGTTCTTGGACTGCTCCTCGTCCAGTTTTACTGCCCTTCAAAGCCAAGTGACTGTTCTTTGACTGCTCCTCGTCTGGTTTTACTAAACAAAAATTAACGGTAATTTGTTAATTGACATCATAAAAGGAGACGGAGCAAGTGACTGTTCTTGGACTGCTCCTCGTCTGGTTTTATTAACTGAAAATTATGTGACTGTTCATGGACTGCTCCTCGTCCGGTTTTACTAACCGAAAATTAACTATTGTTCTTGGACTGCTCCTTGTCCAGTTTTACTAACCAAAAATTAACGAAATTTGTTAATTGACATCATAAAAGGAGGCAGAGCTTTGTTAGTAAGAATGTTTGTTAATTGACATCATAAAAGGGGATGGACATTTGTTAGTAAGACTGATCTATATTGTTCTTGGACTGCTCTTCGTCCAGTTTTACTAACCGAAAATTAACATTAATTTGTTAATAAAAGGGGACGGACCTTTGTTAGTAAGACTGGTCTATGCTTACAACATGCAAAAGGGACGGACATTTGTTAGTAAGACTGGTCTATGCTTACAACTCGCATTAATTCGGACCTTTGTTAGTAAGACTGGTCTATGCTTACAACTCACATTAATCAAATATTTGCTTAAACGGTATCATTTTTATAAGTTGCACTAATTGAATATCGCATTATTCAAACTCACACTAACTGAAAAATGGTATCAATTTTATAAGTCGCACTAATCGAAATTAAACGGTATCATTTTTATAAGTCGCACTAATCGAATATCGCATTATTCGAATGTATCATTTTTATAAGTCGCACTAATCGAATATCGCATTATTTGAACTTGCACTAATCAAGGCCTACCTGTACGATGGGTGATCGGTTAACAAACATAATCCGTTCCAACACAATGTCCGTTATTTTTAATACATTAGGTGATCAGTTAATGAACATAATCCGTTCCAAGATAATGGATATATATATATATACAGAGGGTGATCGGTTAATGAACATAATTCGTTCCAAGAAAATGTTCGTTATCCAAATTGTTCTAACGAACATAATCCATTCCAAGATAATGTGCATTATCCAAATTGTTCATTAACCGATCATCAATTTACCATAGGTTTTTATGGGAATTTGATTAATTTGCTCCAGAGACCCAAAAAAACATAAATTATATAATTTCTTACTACGTTTATTTATAATATATACATACATAGTCTTGCATTTTCATCTATATGTTTATTTTCTAATATAACATACAAAGTCTTGCATTTTCATCTATATGTTTATTTTCTGATAAAGAATCTGTCCAATATCGATTGCTTTTCTCTCTCCTTCAGGATTTTTTGGAAGTGATTAATAGTATTGTCGTGGTAGAGATCCTCAAGCCTATTGACCTCAACCTAGTATGGGTGCCATTCTAAGACCAAAATGTTATAAAATCTCTCTCTTACCTTTTTTAATAAATCTTTGATTTGATTTACATTGTCTCTGAGTTTATTTTAATCAGGAAAAACTACTGTTCTCCCATTCTTACCAATATTTATTTATTTATTTATTTATTTAAAAGATAAAGAAGGCACTACTTGCTGTTTGGCCTATGAAAAATGAAGTGAGGAAGTTAGAAGAAGAATAGGAGAGTTTAGGAAAGATTAAAAGTTCCTGTCAATAGAAAATGTGACAGGCCATTAGTGGAAGATATAGAAGAGCAACCATTATTATTATTTTTTTTTTGAAGTTAAATACATAATTAGTTCCGTAATATTATTTACATTAAATACATATAATTTTTTTTTTAACACAAAACCTTGCACAGTTCATCTGTACAATAGGCGAGGAAATGACGATAGGACGAACATAAAACACAATATTCTGCACAGTTCAGCTGTACAATTGGTGAAATAGTTGATTTGTAGAAAAGTTAGTCTATGCAGATTGCAATATAGTTTTATTTCCTCCGTATAGCTATAACAATATTTCCCAATTTCTATGTTCTATCACTGACTTAAAATTACAATTGTTAATTAGTTTATCCCTTTTAAAATTAATATAAATCATTTTACAAGGCATTAATTACATTGAATAATTCTGTACCAAATATAAAAAAAAAAACAAAATTTACAATTAATATATAGGATTTAACAAGGTATTAATTACACAAAATATAAATAAAGTCAATTAAACACAAGTTATAATATATAAAATTTACACATCTAATCAATATTGTTTCAGAAGCTACAGTTTAATGCTCCAGTATCTTTTATAAACTGTTTAAAATTTTTATATAGTTCTTTATTAAATATTAGATTTTCTAATTTACAGGGCCAATTATATCCTAATTGTATGACTTTCCTTTCGAGTGTGTGTCTTTGTATGGCATATTTATTACAATCAAATATTAGATATCTTGTATTTTGTATATCATTATTATTACAATTAAAATTTTCGTTATTAGATAATCTAAATCATTTTAAGTAACTTAGGAAATTCCCATGTCCAGTTAACACTTGTGTTATATAATAATTTGTCATTATGTATTTGTTTTTTAATCTTTTTTGTATAGATGGAATAAATTCATATGTTTGTCTTCCAGCATTACTATATTTCCAATCACTCTGCCATATACCATAAATTATATTGTTAATTAATTTTTTAATTAAACTATGAGCTATTCTATTATATGATGTTCCATGAATGTTGTTAACAGCTTTACTGAGTGAGAAAATCGGCCTGTTCATTTCCTGTTATACCTGTGTGACCAGATATCCAATAGAAGTATAAATCATCTTGAATTTTATTATTATTGATTAAATTGTGAATTTCCTCAATTATTTTCATGTCTATAATGTTTTTGTTTAAAGATTGTAAAGCAGAATTACTGTCAGAGATAATATGATATACATTTTGACTTGTGTGTCTATAATAATAAATAAATATTAAACTCCTATAGATGGCAAAAAGTTCGGCTTGCATTATGGTACAGTGATCAGCAAGTTTATAGTAAGCTTGATATATTTTTCTATCATTTTTATCATATATGCAAAAAGCAGAGCCCACACCTTTAATCGATTTAGACCCATCAGTAAATATTTTGTAACCATTTTTAGAGTGCGGGAAACTTTTCCTAATATTAGCAGATGTTTCTTTAGCAGGATGTATATTATTAAATTGTTGTTTTTCTAAATCAAAATTTTCAAGTATATAAATTAGATTTTCTTTGTCATTATTATTAATGTTATCAATAATATTTTGATAATTCGTGCTGTTCATATATTTATTAACATAATAAATTTTATTAACCCAATAAATTTGTTTTATACATAAATTTATGGGTACGATACCAGATATAACTTGAAGGGCATTTGTTGGTGCTGTCCTATAAGCTCTGCATATTTTTATAAGAGCAAGTCTTTGAATGGAATTAAGTTTCCTATATATATTATTCTTTTTGACAGCATAACCCCAGGTATCAGCTGCATAAGTAATTATTGGTTCAATAACAGCTTTATATATTAGAGTAGAAGTATAGAATTTTATTCCCCAATACTTACCCATAATATAATTCAGTGAATTGATAGTTTTGATACATTTTTCATAAATATAGTTTACATAATTTGTCCAATTTAATTGTTGATCTATAATAATACCTAAGTATTTAATGTCGTTTTTTTGGGTTAGTTTTTTAGAGCCAATATGTATAGATAACTTCTTTTTGAGAGGATTGGTTTTTTCAATAATCATAAAATAAGATTTTTGAAAATTAATTTGTATTTTATTATCATCACACCATTCTTTGATTATAATTAAAGCATTATTAGTTAAAGTTTGTAAGCGATCTCTGTTTTGATGACTAATTAAAAGAATGGTGTCATCAGCATAGGCTTATAAAATGCTATCCTCAGGCAAAATATTGGTTTTCATAAGTAAATCATTAAAGAAGATATTCTATAAAGCTAGACCAGAACTTGATCCTTGCAGGCATCCCTTGTTGACAGCAACTTTTATAGATATATTATTAGTGTTGTAACAGGCTATTCTATTAATAACATAGTTTTTTAATAAAATAAGTAGGTTTCTAGGACACCGAGCATCATACAAAGCAGAAATTATTGCAGGTTGCCAAACATTGTCAAAAGCCCCTTTAAAATTCAAACTGATCATGACAGTGTGTTTATTATTAGACTTGGCTTTTTCAATATATTTTAAAACATTATTAATTGCAGATGAAGTATTATTTCCCTTACGGAAGCCATCTTGATTGAATGGAAAAAATTTATTTTATTTAAATACCAATTAATCCTTTCAATCAATAATTTATCCAGAACTTTACCAATTATTGATAAAAGATTAGGTTGGTATGAGGAAGCATTAATCAGATTAGCTCCTTTTTTAAATAATAGTTTTACATTTTTTAAATAATAGTTAGCTCCTTTTTTAAATAATAATTTTTTAATTTTCTGGTTTACGTGAAGCAAGAGGTGTTTATAAACTTAAAATAGTTTTACATTCGCATGTTTCCATTTAATTGGAAAAAAGCCAGTATCTAGACATCTGTTAAATAATAATACAAATGCTAAAGGAATAGCATTGAACACATTTTTGGCCATTAAACCATTAATCCCATCTAAGCCAGGGGCTTTATTAATAGAAATATTCATAAAGGCTTTTTTAATTTCATTAAAAGAACTGTCATTTTCAGTAACAGGATACATTTTCAGTAACAGGCTTTAGTTTTGATTTCATTTTGATAGTTATTATTTTTATCATCATCATTTTCAGTAATAGAGAAATGGTATTCTATGATAGTTTTGATAGTGTCATATAGATTATTTGTATAAGTACCATTAGAATTGATAACTATGGTTGGAAGACATGATTTTTTGTATTTATTATAAACAATTTTATATGGTTTTGATCAAGGTTTATCAAAATGTACATTCGTACATAATTTTTTCCATGCCTCTCTACGATATTGATTAATTAGAATTTTATATTCAAATCCTATACTAATCAGCCATATTTAATCCCTTGATTTTTAACGGATTTTTAATGATTCGAATTAATTTTGAACTAATTTTAGCGCCATCTTGTAATTAGAATAATAATTAATTTATTTAAATCAATGAGTGGCGCCATCTATTAATTAATAATTAAACTAGAATTTTTAACTAAATTATCTGAAGAAAAAATCTGCCTCGGCCCGGGATCGAACCGGGGACCTTTGGGCTAATGTCCCAACGTCATAACCACTAGACCACCGAGGCCAACGAGCAGATTAATTCTCTAGACAGTTAGTTCTCGGACCTTACCGATATCGTGAATCAAAAATTACGTCTAAATTAATATAACTGTCTGGAGAATTAATCTGCTCGTTGGCCTCGGTGGTCTAGCGGTTATGACGTTGGGACGTTAGCCCAAAAGTCCCCGGTTCGATCCCAGGCCAAGGCAGATTTTTTCTTCAGATAATTTAGTTAAAAATTCTAGTTTAATTATTAATTAATAGATGGCGCCACTCATTGATTTAAATAAATTAATTATTATTCTAATAACGAGATGGCACTAAAATTAGTTCAAAATTACCGTAATTTGAATCATTAAAAATCCGTTAAAAATCAAGGGATTAAATATGGCTGATTAGTATAGGATTTGGATTAAAAGTTCCCTTGAGGTTTGGTTAGTATGTAAAAGTTTAAGAATTTTATATTTTTTGAATTTATCTAAATATTCATTTCTATATCTACTTTTTAGTTCAGTATTAATCTCATGTTTGAATCTGTTTCTACTTCTATTAAATTCAGCTTTTTTGTTATCTAATTGATCACACCACCATGGGTTGACATTTTTCTTACAGTATTTTATTTTAGACACAGAATTATAAGCATTTTTAATACAGTTAGTTAAATAATCTACTTGATTGTCAATACTTTCTTGTGTATTGACCTCATCTATTCTAAAAGGTATCCAAAGATTTCTGAGATATTCTTTAAATAAATCCCAATTACCAGTAGTTATAGTTTTATTAGTATAATTATTTTTTTGAGATTTACTAATTTTGAAATTCCAAATTATGTATCTATGATCACTTGCAGTGATAACATCAAGAGTCTCACATTTTTCAATGTAATTTAGTCCATTATTATTAGTAATACAAACATCAATCCAGCTTTTGCCATTATTACTATAAAAAGTAGGTAAATTACTTTCATTAATAGAACAAATTAAATTCTGAAATTAATTCAGTTAGTTTATATCCCCCATAGTCCTCAATAGGACTATATCAAATTGGTGATTTTGCATTAAAATCTCCATCCAAAAAGATACATTTATTTTTTAAATTATAAAGTATAGGATATGTCATTTAATGCTTCATCAAAGTCTTTATCAGGGGAGGAATAAAAAGAAATAAAATACCATTCATTATTTTGGTAAGATATACTAAATGTTGTAGTATGCAAATTACTATATTGTGCAATATATAAAACATCTATATTTTTATTAGTTATTACAATTCCTGTTTTAACTTCATATGAAATGTCAATTGAAGGATATATATTATAATTACTGAATAAACATATTTTATTTTTAATTTTATATGGTTCTTGAATCATTATATCATCTATATTAATACGTCTAACTGTGTATAGTGCTGTTATTTATAATGTTTAAGAGATAAGTTGAAAGCAGTTTTAAGTTGTATTGAAATAGTGCTGCATTACACTTTTGTACATTTATTTTTAAAAACTTTTAAATTTAAATTAACAATATTGTTAAAATTATTAGTCTGAATACTATTTCTTATATCAGATTTACTCATAATTGGTTCTTTTAATTATTTGTTGTCTCATTTTTTGTGTTGCTGTACAGTATTTTGAAAATGCATTATGATTACATTTAACTTTAGTTTCATTACCTTCAGATTTGATTTTTTTATACAATTGATGCATTTGGGTTGTTCATTCATTTTATTACATTCTTTCAATTTATGATTTCCTCCACATTGGATGCATGTTAATTCATTATAATAATCACAAGCATAATGCCCATAACCACAACATTTATAATAGCGTATTAAATGTATGTAGTCATCAACCTTTACCATTTCCCATTGTATACTGATTTTTTGCATAGTTATCAGGATTTTTCTTATGTTTGGAGTAACAATTACAACAATATGTCTACAATCCTCAAATATTCTGCCTTTAACAATTTCAATTCTGATTTTACAGCTTTGTAAAAATGTATCTCTATCTATGTATTCATTAATTCTTTCATTTTGTGAGTATATATTATCCAATAATTCATATTCTTTCATATAATTTGGTACATTAAATAATATTATATTTGGATTATTACTAGTTAATAGTTTAATATTTACTTTGCCTTTTAAAGAGGGTAAAGATTCAATAGCATTTTTAAGTTTTATTGATTCCTTACAATTGTTAAATTGAAAACATACTCCATTATTTTTTGTATTTTTGATTCTTTTAACTTTTATTCCTAATTTCATAGGATTAATTTTTGATGTAATTTCATCAGTAATTTCATTTATTGAACTTCTGTGTCATTTTGAATTGAACTTTGTATTAATACTGCATGTTTGCCTTCTGAATTATTATTTATTTTATTTATGAGTTTGCTGTTTGTACTATTTATAGTTGGTTTAAATACAATTTCAGAGTATGTTATTTGTTTGTTGGATATTTGTTTATTTCTTATTTCTTTTGCTATTCCCAAAATTTGGTTGGCATATCCAAACATACTTTTTGCTAACTCTCTAATTTTTAATCTTTCTTGTTTTTTAACACTATCATTTATAGTCTCTGGACATACTGTTAAAATTCTAAGTTTTTCGCCATTTGATTAAATAAAATATCTTCTATATCTTTATATAAATCCATTATAATGTTTATAATTAAGAAAATCAATATAAATCAATTTAAAATTAATGGTTAATCAAAAGATTAAGTAAATTCAAATTAGATTTCCAAAGAATACTCTTTCAAATAAGTATCTAAGCAACCAGATTTAAAAACAAAACAGATTTAAGAGATTTGGCATTTTGCAAGAAAGAAATAAAAATTTATATTGTCACTGTTTAAAAATGAAGACCCTACTGATGAAACACTTACATATTTACACTTTTCAATTATTCATGTTACTAATGATATAAAACTTGAACACTAAATAAAAATATAAGCACTACTAAAAACCAAAAATTTATGAGCACAACTACCAAGAACTTAACAGCACAGAAACCATTATCAAACTCCATCATTCTTACCAATAAGTCCACGAACACGCAAGGCCTAACCTTTCATCCTGTTAAGTTAGTTAAGCCAAAATATCCTCATGGAATATTTTTATATAGTGGTGGTCACTTATAGAGCCGCCATCATCACAGACTGACCAATACCCATGATGGGGTCAACCGGAATATTGAAGGATGGGTTTCAACAGGCTGGGTCCAGATCCCTCCTGAAAAAGTGGGACCCTAAATCCTCCAGAATGGTAAGCCACAGCTTTACCATGCAGCCATCCGGCTGACTTGTCTTTCCGTCAGTCCGTAGATGGTAAGCCACAGCTTTACCATGCAGCCATCTGGCTGACCTGTCATTCGTCAGGTCCCTCCTATAAAACCAGAGATAGACCTCCAGACTGCGGTCCCATAGTTTGTTCTATAAATAAATCTTTGATTTGTTTTAAGTTGTCTCAGAGTTCAGTTTAATCGGGAAAAACCACTGTTAGTTCCATGAGTGTTCGTTATCCGAACATGTGTTCGTTAACCGAACATAAAAATCTTTCGAAAAAGTATTCGCTATCTGATCTGTTCATTAACTGATCACTCACTGTACATTGGTGGCATATGAATTTACTGTCACCAATAACAAACCTATTAAGCAAAGATAGTAGTTCATTCACTGTAGAGTGAATGAACTACTGAGAGGCACCAGCAAATTAGAAAAGTTCCCAGAGGATATGTCTGATGTTTGTAAAAAGAACATTATCATAAAAGTGCCAGCCTCAATTGTGTATGGAGAAAATAACCACTTCTCTAATATGATAAGCATTCCAATTGAAATATCACATTATTCAATTATGTAATTACTATGTTAAATGCAATAAAAATTTATAAATTATGATGTGTGACTTCATTTACATGACATCCTGGCACTGGTCCAGTCAACCCCAACACCTGTCCCAGTTAACCCCAATTTTTCTATATTGAGGTTAACTGGGACAGGCATAAAAATTTATTTTTATTGAGATTAAACATATCGATAAAATAATATTGTTTTGCTTTTATGAATGTTTAGATATGACCATATTATTCTATGTTTTAAAACTGCAATTTTATTAACATAAATACGTAAATAATTAAAATAACGCGACCGTTAATAAACGCGCTCGCCAACATTCTGACAATTCGACTTATTTTAGTGCTGGAGATCACTATAAACTCTACCCTGGTGTCAGGAACTGACCACTGACATTTGATTCAAATATCGACAACAGCGCCTCCTCTCAGCATCCTCACAATTATAAATTAACATAGATGTAGTTAATGTGATTTCTGGAACTGATGTGAACATAATATGATATGTCCAAAATATTTGGTTGAATATTTCAGATACATTACATTCACACTGCTAGTTTTAAATTATTTTTGAAATGTGAATGTTAGCCGATTTTTTGTTTTATTTTGTACTAACTCATTGTGGGAAAAACTATTCACATATATAAGTTGTAGTAAATAATGATAAAATTTTTGCAACATACTTTTTTAAGTTGGGAAATTGATTTTATTTGATAAAAGTTTTATAAAAATATACCAAATTTTTTCTTTAAAAGTATATTTCAAACCTAAATTACAAGTCTATTATCTGCAATTGAAATTCATTTGGTGCATTTTCTATATTTACTGAAAAAGATGCTGTAAAAATCTGTATTTTGTTTTCTCGGTTAAGAAATTTTTTATTTAATTTATTTATTTTGTAATATTTTGTGTGACTTAGGCTACACAAAATATTAATGAGGTCTGCGAATTGCCCATCTATTAATGTGAATCATTTTTAACCAAAATTCAGTATATATATTTCTTCCAAATCCAATTTAAAAATTTTGCTCAAAGATATTGGTGTTAATATAAAATTATTTCTTAAACTTCAATTCAGAATATCTCAAGTTTTATGCATTTTAGGAAATTGTTTATATTAGAACTGGAACTAGATAAGATTTTTAATGATGCACAAAAAATGCTAGAGTATCATTTGAAATAAGTGAAAAAATATATGTTTTATATTTTTTAGCAATCATAGATGGATTCTTAATTCAGTTAGAACCCATTGTTAGGATAAGTGATATGCTTTAAAATAATTCAATGAGCTTTTGTCTACTAAATATATAATCTAAACAGATTATTTATCATAAATTACAATTTCTAATATTTATAACTTTTATTCACACAAATAATACAATAACCAATGATTACAAGATGAATAATTTTCTTAATTTTTTAATAATAATGTGAAAGAATAATAGGAATTTGAATACATATTAATATTTTTAACAATAATACATATAGGGGAGACTTGGCTTAACTGGGTATAAAAAAGTTTATGATTTTATATTATAAAGCACAGCTTTATAATATAAAATCATAAACTTTTTTATACCCAGTTAAGCCAAGTCTCCCCTATATGTATTATTGGTCAGAATGTTGGCGAGCGCGTTTATTAACGGTCGCGTTATTTTAATTATTTACGTATTTATGTTAATAACTAATTAATCATCCGAGCGGTCATAGGAGGTCTCATGGATAAGTGCACATGGGGTCCGGGTCGAAGGAGAGACACAAACAACGATATATGATATATATATAAAACAATAATATTTATTAACGTTAAAGAGATATAAAATAATTATAATGAAAACAAAGGAATCATTTTAAATCTATAAAACTCCTAACCAATTTGGATATATTAATGGGAATAATTTAGCGAATGAGCAAAGTGGTTCGTGAATGTTAGTATTGGTGAACGAGCTTAAATGGGTTCGTGACTAAGCAGATGGGTTGGCAATCGTAGTCGCTCCTTATTTGCTGCATACCTGGACATGGATGAGTCGGACTTGGAACTCCTTCTTCTCAGAGAGGGCTAGGTTATCTCTCTGGATGTCTTCAAAGGTAAGGGAGGACCCTGTTATCTCCCTGGCACAGAGTTAGAGTAGGTAATCCAGGTAACTCATTGGAATTCATCTACAAGTCTACAAGGGAGTACTGAGTTATCTCCCTGGATGGTAATCCAAAGAACTCATCAACTCATCGACTCATCTACGCATCTACGACTCGGCCTCTCCTCTCGCCTTTTATCTGTTGGCCAAGGGAGGGCTCCTGAGTCAGTCTTGACATTATTCTGATGTCAAAATCTTAGCTGTTAGCAAGGAGAGTTCCTCGTTGATTATCCGACATCTTTATTGTTTTAGTTCCTCATCTAGGTGGTTCTCAACCCGACTGTTTAGATAAAGTTAATCAAAAGGAAGCTAAGCCAGCGTTTCCTTTGCTTTCAACTGATAAAATTTGTGTAAAGTTAATATTTTACAAAAATAAAATAATATAATATTCTCAACAAATAAATTGATTAAATTATTAAATTATACAATTGAAATAATATTAAAATTAACATAATTTTCATGACAAATACAAAAGAATTAATTCGTTAAATATAGTAACAAAATGGTGGGCCCCTGGACCTCACATAATCATATATGAACAAATAATTGTGATTTGCCCCATTTGGTTTTTTTTCCTTTTGTGTGTGGCCCAAGTCAGTTTGAAAGTTTTAAATGTGGCTCTTAGATAAAAAATAAGGTTGCCTATTCAATTAAATTTATTTTTCATGGAGAAACTCTGTCGCAAAGTACATATATGCTGAGCACACCTGTGTTGTTACAATCATGTGATGTGATATCACTGTATACTCTTCAAATTACATTAGCTATACAATCTTACGACTTGAACAAAGCAGAACTTTATTGAGTTTTTTCATTAGAAATGCATAAATTTTTAGGTTTTTAATGCTAATTCCTAATTCTTAACACATAATTCCAAAAAATTCAAATTTATCTTATTTTTTCAAGCATATTTTCAAACTAATTCCTTATAAAATCATTTAAGAGACCTAATTATAGATAAGAAAATTTTTATTATGCAAATGAATTAGATATTTAGTTTTAATTTATACAATTTTCACAATTATTATAAATAGAGAAACAGCAAGAACTATATTAATAGTATCAATATAGTAATTAACCAGAAGTCAAACCTTATGTAACAGTGATATCACATCATGTGATCAAAATAACATAGGTGTGTTCAACAGATATAAACTTTGAGATGGAGTTTCTCTGTGAAAAATGAACTAAATTTAATTCTGTAAATTGTTAATGTGAATAATTTTTAATAAAATATATATTTATTCTGAATCTAATTTTTTAATTTTTGCTCAGAGATGTCAGTATAATTACAAAGCTATAAAATTTTTTTCTTATACTTCAGTTCAGAATATCTCACCATAAGATACTGATTCAAGTATTAATAGAACTGAAACTAGATAAAATTTATAATGATGCACAAAAAAATGCTAGGATATCATTTAAAATAAGTGAAAAAATATGTTTTATATTTTTTAGCTAAATTAGATGAATTTTTAATTCAATTAGATCCCACTGTTACATAGCACAAGTAATAATTGAGCTTTTTCTATTGAGCTCCTCAATGAGCTTTTTCTATTGAGTAGAAGCTGAGATATTAAAGTTGGAACATTCATTCTGAGATATACTATACAATATTTTTTTCAAATCAAATCAATACAATCTAATTAAAATTAATAAAAAATTTTAAGATCTTAAAGAATTTCATTTTGAAATTAATATAAAATATACCTTAAATAATATATATCTATGTTCACATTTATTTTAAACACAAAAAACAGATAATTCATCTATAGATAATTTTAATAATACAAAATATTTATTTAAACATTACCTGAATCAGCAAATAAAATTTGAAGATCAGAGAGAACAATATTAAAACGATCATAAAGTCTTTCTTCAACTTCCATCTTTGTTGCTTCCTTAATTAATATAATATATATTTTAATCATAATTATAAATAATTAGAATAACAAGTTTTCATTATGTTTCAAATAATATCTTACTTCTAATATTGTTGATTCAGGTTGTATATCACTGTTTATTATTAATCGACCCATATCAAGAACAAGTATTGTACCAGCTCTGAAATTTTATTATAGTATTTAGAATCTTTCACTATATATTATTAAAAATTAAAAGATAAACTTATAAAACAATTAACAAGAACTATATTAATAGATCTACTTGTTTACTTAATCCTTTAATGCATTTTTATAGATTATGCAAATCAGAACAAAAACTTATATATACAATATTAAAATATATTCAGAAAATTGTTAAAATTATCAGCAAATATATGAGAATAAATTAATTAAACTTTTCAAATATTCTTGCATATAAATTTAGAACTATTTTTAGTTTAATTATCAAAATATAAGTTTAACTAATTATCTGAATACAAAAACAGTAGTTATCTAAAAAGTCAAATTAAAAATCTTTAGCAAAATATAGATATGCATTGCTTAGTGTCCTATATATGTTCTGTTTAGTAAGACATTATGCAAATTTTATATTGTATAAACAACACATGTTAACAAACCTATATTATATATTATAGTATACTTTACAACCTAAATAGCAAAAATGCAGTACTGCATTACAACTAACTAATGCAGTACTATACAATAATATAATTTAATACTCTCTACAATAATATAATTTTAGCAGATAAAATATTCTTAGATTAATAAGAAAAACTACAAACACTCTCAATAAGATTACTGTTCATTTCAAAACATTTTAATTTAACTGAAGAGGCTAAGATTACATTAATAGCTAACAATGTTTTTGAAATAAATAGTACAGTTCTACTGAGAATGTTTCTAATTTCTTATTATTTTGATACTCTAAGAGTATCTTTATTATTTTTAGATTATTTTTAAAAAACCAAATTGATGAAATAATCAAAATAAAAATTATTGAAAATGTCATATAATTAATTCATTGACATTATCTTCACTGATTAATATATTGTAAATTTAGATCATATTTAATAACTAGTGTTCATCAGTATAATAAAATAGAATAAGTGCTTTTATCATGTGATAAAAAAGTGAATTCAATATATTAAATTCAATCTATTCAATTACATATATTTCTAATAATAATTATATTAAATTTAAAATTAATTAATTAAATTAATTAAACTAAAATTTTCAAACAATACTTTACTTTTGAAGTGAACCATGTTCTGGAATTACAAAATATGGAGATTTCAGATCAATGCACAAGTGGAAAGCAGTCTAAAAATATTAATAATAAAAAAAATAAGCTCATTTTTGTAAAAATTTTCAAAAATAAGGAAAATAATACATAAAATTGATTTTATTTAAGAAATAAAAATAATATTGTGTTTTCAGATAATCAAATTTTAATTCAAATTGCATGATAAAAAGAATTGAGCTAATAAGCCGAGGTCACAACCTCCATCCAACTGCTTTTGATCAGCTTTAACATACAGGTTGGTGGCCATCAAAAAGTAACTCATGTAAGAGGGTTTAGATCACTACACATTCGTTTTTAAAAAACTCAAAGACAAATGTCATGACACCAGATTGCGCCACTTATATATCTAAAAAATTGCAACTATTTCAACCAAAGCTGCAGTGTAGCAGTTAAGCTGCTTGCCTGCGGAAATAAAAGGTTGTGAGTTTGAGTCTCCCTTATGTACTTTTTTTTGTCTACTAAATGAATAAATTAAAATATTACTAACAATAAAACTTTAAACTTCAGGTAAAATCACATCTTTTTTGTCATACTTACATTTAACAAAATCACTCTTCAATTATTGTTCATGATCTCTTTCTCGTTATCTCACTCATTCTCATTCTCTAATTGTCGTAATTCACTGTGCATCAGTTGATAAGTAATATATAATATAACATTAGGTTGTTCCAAAAGTTTCTTTTGCGATTTGCATGCAGCTACTTTTATAACTTTCTTTTTTTACAACTTTTCATGTGAACAAAACATATTCTACGATAGCTAGATGACAAATGAAGAGAATGACAATAATACCTAATTGTAAGACATAAAATTACATCCACAACGTGATACTGCTTTGTTAGTCGTTTAATTGTAAGACATAATATTACATCCACAACATGATACTGCTTTGTTAGGCGTTTAACTATAAAATTTTATAATTAATAAGATTACATGTTTACATAAAATAAATATTAGTCTTACTGCTCACTGGCAAGTACGTTGTGAATCATTGAGGGTGGTAGAAGTAAATTTCGGAGCAGGAATATTAATAGAATACTACATGTTTTGCAATCAATCAAAAGTAATTTATGACAAATTTTTTTTATGACAGTTATTACTCAATGCACAGTGAATTATGACAATTAGAGAGTGAGAGTGAGTGAGATAAAGCAAGAAAGAGATCAAACAATAATTGAAGAGTGATTTTGTCAAATGTAAGTATGACAAAAAAATTTGATTTTACCTGAAGTTTTATTGCTAGTAATATTTTAATTTATTCACTTAAAAAAAGGCACATAAGGGAGACTCGAACTCACAAGATTCAGTTCTGCAGGCAAGTGGCTTAACTGCTACGCCACAGCTTTGGTTGAAATAGCTACAATTTTTTAGGTATATAAGTGGCACAATCCAGCATTATGACAATTGACTTCAATTTTTTTAAAAATGAAGGTTTAGTGACCTAAACCCTTTTACACTAGTTACTTTTAGATGGCCCCCAACTTGTATATTAAAGCTGATCGAAATCAGTTGAACAGAGGTTGTGGCCTCCTCTTCTAAGATTAAAAGAAATATGATTTAAAATTTGCAATATTTACTATAAGATAAATATCTGTAATTCATTATTGCTTTATTATAAACAAACAGATTACCCATACATTAATGCACATATTTTTTCAAAAACTATGGGAGAAAAAAACTGTAAAATGTGTATCTTATTACTTTTTTATTTCAGGCTAAAACAGAGAATGAAAAATTTTTCTATGCATCCATTTATGCAGAATGTTTTTTCAAATTAAGTATAAATGATTTTCATAGAATCTAACTCTACTTCTTTTTTATGATATTTTATATTGATTTATTTTTGCAATAATTGATATTTTAAGGTATAATCAGGAACATATTATGCATCAATTCTAAAATAAATAAATTATAAATAATAGACAATAGTTTTACAAGACAAACATTTTTATTCAAAAATATGAGAAAAAAAAAACAGCAAAATACATGTTTTATTAGTTTTTTTTTTTATTTTAAACTAAAATCCATAATGAAAAATTTCCTTTACATATCCATTAGCACAGCAAGTGCCAGAACTTTGTTGCGTTACATGGAAATGTATAATTTTTTATGGAATCTAATTCTTTTTTCATATTTATATAAAATTACATAATTATTACATGAAAAATTTGACTACTTTATCTAAAATGATTTTCAAATGCATACTGAATGTCATAAATTTCAGCATAATTTATATAACAATAATGCATATAAATCCATTGATAAATAGAATTTTCATCATTATTCTATCATATAGTACAGTATTTATAAATCATCTTTACTGGTAACAAGAAAAATAGATATGACATATTCAAAAATAAAAAATACCATAACTTCAAAATTGTTATTTTTACTATGCTGTTCTGGTCCACTCTTTGGTAATTTAATCAGATGCAAGTTGTCTGCTAGAAGGGTATTCCAGAACCGTTTAGAATAGAAGTGACTATATACTGCTACAAGAACAAAATATGTGATAATTCAATAAACAGATTCACAAGATAAATAACATTGGTAGCTTTTCAATATAATATTTTACAATAGGGCTTATGGACAATATATGTACAATATTGAAGTCATTTTATAATTTTGAAATCAACATGAAAATTCTTTAAAATGCTATGCTAATTAATACTGTATAAAAACAATCAGGCATTCTAGAGGAACATAATATAAAAAATGGTGATATAATGTGATATAATGAATAATTCTGAGCAATATTCTGCATTATAAACTTAAATGTAACAATACGATTAAAACACACAGCACTATTAGCAGTTGAGATAAAAAGCATATTTAATCATTTATTGTAACTAACGTTTTCGGCTTTCAAAGCCATCTTCAGGTTACACATTCACAATATACAAACTAAATAAAGATTCTAGAACAAATTCATCCGTTTAAAGAACATTGGCAGTTCGAACCAAAGAACAATTAGTATATACTATTTAAAAGTAATACGTTATACATACAGAATAAACTAAAGCATTAATAAAATATATAAACATCGTATAACGTAATAATAAACAAATAAATAAATGCAGACACTTTAAAAGTCGGAAAATTTATATTTAATGGGACTAGACTATACAAACAAATACATACTGGAATGGATTACTCAATGTTAGAAAAACGACGTTATTCGTAAAATTGGTTAGGGATCCCAGCAACATGGCGGACACGAACGTAATTTCTATAATATAACATATTTGTTTCATTTTGTTGGCTAGGCGTATCCTATTTATGTTAATAAGTGTGATGACCGGATTCTAATAATTATTAAAAAGAATGTAATTCCTCAATATCGACCATTATACATGTGATGGCCCCCATTTCGACGGCTTCGTTTTTGATGGCAACTGGCCATTAGCAGAATCTACCTAGTACCGTTGTGTACAAAATGTCTATGAGTAAAGGTCTTATGTTCCTGTTTTATTAAGAATTAGTCTCGTCATCGTTTGAAGTCGACCGAATGACCGCGTGGTAAAGCTATGGCTTACCATCCTTGAGGATCCAGATTCAAATCCGGATCCCACACCTCCAGTTTTTAGGAGGCGTCCGGGGCCGGGCCGTTGAACCCATCCTTCAACCATCCAGTTGACCCCATCATGGGTGTTGGCCAGCTTGTGATGGGCTCTATAAGTGGCCGCCGCTAGATACAGAATATCCCTTGTGTGATATGGCGGCTTAACCTACCAAACCAAACCCAATCGTCACCGTTTGAAACTTGAAGATTTTTAAACCTCATAATTCTATGACAACTTATCAAATTATATTCAGTTAAATATTTTGTGCATTAAACGTATATTTAATAAATATTAACTAATATTAACCTGTAATGTCAGTGATTTTAAAATATTCAACTGAATATTCAAATTTAAAATTTTCTATTAAATGTAATTAATTGCGATCTCTATTTATAATTAAAAATCGAAGAATTGTTTCAAAATAAAGATTTTATTGACATCGATTCCATAGAGATCTTAATATTAAAAAAATAGACTATCTGCTAACAAAATTTATTAAATTAATTTCCTAATTTTTAATGCATTCCCTATTTTTGAAATCAATAAAGATAAAGGATTAAAATATATCATCATCGATAGCATAACTCTTATTTTTAAAATGCATTCCCTATTTTTGAAATCAATAAAGATAAAGGATTAAAATATATCATCATCGATGGCATAACTCTTATTTTTGTAGAAAATCATATAAGTTTGAATGTTAGCCATTTTTAAACGAAAAATTGAAGCATCAATTAATTTTATTTCGAAGTTAATTGTCATGCTGAATTTAACAAAAATCTTTCAATAATTCTACAGTTATTAGGGAAAGACATTAGAAATTTAAACACATGCTATTTTTTAAATGATTGAAGTCAAAAGATTTATTGATTTCGAGATCATATTCAGTAAATTGATCTTTTTTTTCAAATATAAAAATTCAATAAGTAGTTCAGTATATTAAGAACATATATCAGAATCTTGTATATCCGCCATTTTTAAATTATTGAAGTTACAATATTGACTGTTGAAATTTGAGATTATCTTTAATAATCGAGTATCTTTACTAAATTTATTAAAATCTATTAATTAGTTCAAAATTTGTTGATGAGAACATGTAGATCCTCGGTCTCCAAATTGCGACACTTTGGTATCTTCAGTGAGGCTCTATACCATGAAAACAAATATTAATTTTTCTTAACATTTTGATATTTTTTATAATTTCTACAAATATTTTAAAAAATAATATATTTATAATTTTTTTATTTATTGTAAAAAGTAGTATGCATCTATACGAAATAAATGCATGTAAAATATATAATAAATAATTTTTGAAACCATTGTTAAGATTGTTCAAAAACGTAATTCAGTTCTCATTGAAAGAAACTGATTGCGGCTCTCAAGTATTTGAGATTCTCTTATATGGCTCGTAGTGATCTCGCTGTTCCGGAAGAACAACGACATTTCTCATTGAAAGAAACTGATTGCGGCTCTCAAGTATTTGAGATTCTCTTATATGGCTCGCAGTGATCTCGCTGTTCCGGAAGAAAAATGACAACTTTATATATATATATATATATTGTGACTTATACATTTTTAAAATTAAAATCAGAATATACATGGCGATTCTGAAACTTTATTTGCAGTTTTTTTCATATCACATCATATTATTATTATTCTTTTAACAATTTCTTAATGATTTCTTCTTCAGTATATCAACTGTCCTTTCCTTCTTTTATTTTTATTTTTTCGTTGATGCCATATTCTTTAGAAGATCAAGTGAATGACTAATCTAAGACAGGGGATATAAACGCAGAAAAAATTATTTTACGAACCCGTGATGATTTTAAATTATATAAATGTCGAAAGCACACGTTTTTATGTTTCCTCCACGCGAACAGGTGTTCACTTTTCTCAATAACGAAAATTGTGTGTCACAGGGGTCATCAAGATTTTAGAGATGCTTAGGTAGGTCATGGCCATAAAAAGGTTGAGAATCACTGATATACACTGTAAATACGCGCCTCACAAATTTTCAACTTCAGTATAATCTATCTACTCGTATGTTCTACTTTTTAGGTACTTTATAGTCACGCAATTTATAAAACCTAATATTTCATAATTTCTTACTCTTTCATAATTAGTTCTTTATATCACTGATATACACTGTAAATACGCCCCTCACAAATTTTTTATAATCTATGTACTCGTATGTTCTATTTTTTAGGTACTTTACAGTCACGCAATTTATAAAACCTAATATTTCATAATTTCGTACTCTTTCATAATTAGTTCTTTATAATCACGCACATTTAAAATCTTTAATACTAGCAAATTTCCTTTTTTTTATCTACCTTTAGAAAATATTTCACTAGTTGCGCTGTTAATCGAATTTTATATTAGGGAAATATACAATATTTCATAGTTTTTATAGAAAAATACATATTTAAGATATATTTTCACAATAAAATACATTTTATTGCTAATCAAACTCACTAACGAGTAATCCATCATTATGGTCTCTCAATGTGTTATTATTAAACATACAATTATATAGAAATATAAAAAACTATTGCAATTTATACAAAGGCAGGATATTGGTAGTAAAGTGACATTTAATGAAATTCTGTCATGGTCACAGTAAAGTTCGTTCTCCGATATTTTCACAATAAAATACATTTTATTGCTAATCAAACTCACTAACGAGTAATCCATCACTATGGTCTTTTGAATGTGTTATTATTAAACATACAATTATATAGAAATATAAAAAACTATTGCAATTTATACAAAGGCAGGATATTGGTAGTAAAGTGACATTTAATGAAATTCTGCCATGGTCACATGCAATGATGCTGCAATGCTAATGCGAATGTTGATGATGCAGCTCGACTTTAATAGGAAAGATATCACTCCGCACGAACATTTGGCAGATTCTATCATTCCTCAATTCTTTGAAATGCCCAAGATCAAATCGCCCACAAACTACAACTGATGAAATCACAAATTTCGTTCTTGTATAATATCAACTAGAGGATTTTCAAGTCAGCAGATCTTAAAGATCCTGTACTGTTATTCCATTATTGCTTGCACAGGAATTTCTCCTGACATTCTGAAGATTGACATCCTGATTACTTTTGATTGTTGATTTAGAGTATGTGTTTTCAACTTATTGAATTGGGGTATTGTGTTTTAATGTCGGTTTGTTATTTAAATGTCAGAAATAAATGTTAACCCTTTTCATGTAAAAATGTTTTTGTTTCATCTTTGGATGAACTATTCCTTCGATTTTGAGGAAGTTTTTTAAAGTGTTCAGAATTGAATGTTGAAAAAGCAAGTAATTATAAATTTTTCTCTATATGTTATGATTTATGAGATAGGATTCGTAACTGTCCTGATTTGCATAATCCGTTCACTTAAAGGTCTCCATCAGATAGCCCACTCATGACTTCTTATTTGCAGGCAATAACAAATTTTTGAAATCTGTGATAGTTATCAAGTTATTTGGGAGTTACAGACATTTCTTCCACCCTGTATATTGTTTTGTTTCAATTTTTCATTATTTTTCGAATGAAAAACTTAGTCTATATTCCGTATTCTGTATAGATCTGCAGCGCGCATTAAACTATAGTAGCAGCGGAAAGAAATTAATCCTAGAAAGACTGTTATAACACAGTCAAATCCTTTATTTGGAAACTATTGTTAGCTGAAGATTGATCGATGTTCTATGTTTGCAGTTATGAATTAATCGGAATTACATTTTAGCAGAATTTTGTAATTTTATTGCTAAACGTTTATGGTTCTCAACCGTTCTGTTTTAATCATTTTAAAAATTTTTTGGTCAACTAGATGATGCCGCTTTTCTCTCAGTAAGAGTATTAATTGCGAGGCGAAATTAGCTCTTCTACAGGCCGCCCACCTCTACAGATGGAGCAGCCCACAGATTAGTTGAGAAGATAGGACATCTCATAGGGGACTCTATTGTATACAAGAAACGAACGAAGCGCCTCTATGGAGAGTACTTGAAATGAACTCAACTATTAATAAAACTGATGTTTTAATCTATTGAAAGTTTTAATTATAAAAGTTTTTTTGTACTAAAACTAACATAAGATTCGTAGAAATAATAATATCCGACATTCCACTATCTACAACAAAAGTTAAATGAGTAACGCTCATGATAACGCCAGGTACTGCCAATAGTGGCAGCACATTCGAATAAGGGAAGTGTCCCATCTGTATCAACAAATCTGTGGAGCAGCCAGACTATGAAAGATCGAGATCGAAGAGATTGATCCGGATTCCATGATAAATATTTCCAAAGGGTTCGAATTCAAGATTCCAACCCGTCCCTGGCCCCGGGTACTCCAGGGTGGAATGTTGAAAATTTTCCACCCGTCCAATCTGGCCGACCACTTTATAAAATTATGATTTCTAAAAAATTTTAATACGGCGTTCCATATCGGATAGTGGAGTTTTTAGATATACTTTTTCTTTCATCTGAATTAGGCTCTTCTATAAAATTTTTCGAATTAATTTTTTATATTTACTTTTCCTAATCGAATTAATGCCGTTATTTTCTTTGCATAAATTAATTATCCTTTTAAAGTTTTTGAATATTTTTGAGTATTACGTACTAGATTGTTTCTACTACGTATCTATTAAATACTACTACATTTTTATGAGCATTATATTGATATTTGGTTCAGTTTTCACCATATAATACATATATCACGAAACAAAAATAAAGCCTAAAGTAATCGACAGATAAAAATGCAAGTGTATTCCCCAATTCAAGTCGTTCAATAGTAGTGTGCTTCTGTACTCAAACTACTTGGAGATCAGGAGCTCTATTCTGAACGATTTGTGAATTCAGGAGTGGACGCTTTTCACCATCGGCCGTCAGAAATCGCATCTGAGCTTAACTGCTATCCTGAACAGTGACTGTCTCAGATTCAATCTTACATATTAACCTGGGTTCTAGGATTGCACACTTTCGTTATTTCGTTAGAGAATATAGAAGGGCTTTTTACTGACATCAAGCAAATCAATATCAGAGTTGTGGTTATAACGTAACAAAAAGCATTATTATTAGACATTTTAAACGAAAAAAGAAATTTAATTACAGGAAAGTTAAGTAATATTTTTACTTACATGCAACATTTATGGGAAAAGTGACCGAATTATTTTATTGATAGCCTAACTTCACTTATGCATCGACTATCTTGAGCTATTGCTTCTTTGATAAGAGCATGCAGCATAAAACCTCAAAGCAATTAGAACTTTTTAATTAAAAAGTAAATACTGTATTTATTTAAAAAGATAGCTCATTCTTAAAAATATGTAGATCAGTGGCTAAGTTGTAGTCATCATTGGTTGTAGCATAGCCTAGGCTTAAAAAGTACTGTAAAATTAATACATAATTTTATTTAAATTAAAGTTGTTTTCATATGATTTGTTAAAAATGATGAATTGGTTAAAATCATTTAATATAATGTGTGCTTGCATAGCTCTTAAAACATATAGGTAAATTAGCATTAGAAAATTGCTGCATAATTCTAATTAAAAACAAAATTAATGAATGCAGGTTTAATATATCTCTAGTTTCTTTAAAATGTTTTTATTTAAATAAAATTTATCACGTCATTTTCCTAACAATAATGCATATTGAGTCAATTATAAATAGTTAGTTAAGTAGTTTTAGGTTCTAATTCGCACCTTAACTCTTCGCACAGAAGTAAGACGAATTTTTATTTAATCGAAATAATTTTGCAAAAGCTCGATCATTTAAATCGAAGGCATTTCGTTCACTGCTAAAAATGGATGATTGACGAAGGATACTTCTATTTTCTCCATCTTCAATGTCATGTAGCACAGTGGTTTCTATCGAAATTGCTTGGCGTGTCGAATGCGCAATTCAAAAAGAAATGAAGGACTGAATATTTTTAAACAAAATTGCAATGAAAGTGAAATATTTATTTATTAATTACAGAAGAACCGGCTTAATGCTTCCCGGTTTAACGCTGTTTCAATATAGCACGGTTTTTTTGAATTGCAGTATATAACTTTTATTGATTCCTTTTGACGCGGATTTTCAAACCGTTACAATCATATAAATCGGAAATTTCACGAATATGTTGCTTTGATACTATAGTCTGTGTGTTTCTTTTTGCAGGGTCATTACTGTTCTCGGTTTTTTTTTGGGTTTTCTTTTGTTCTTTCGATATTCTTGTTTCCTCATATTAATGTTGACTTCAGTCTTTCAAAAGTATTTGTGGTATTTTCACATGTTTTTTCAATGGTTTGTCTTATGAGGAGCTAGTTGTTTGTTTCCGTGGCATTTCCCATTGTTTTCCTGAACTATTTGATCTATCTTGCATTTATACTTTTGTTTAATTGTGTTTCCAGCTGTTTCTTATTATTATTTCTTGTATTTTTGATTGTTCAGTAGTATTCTTTTGACTATAGCAAAGTTTCCAATTGTTTCCCTTTAGTTCTATTGTTCCCGATTGATTTATTTGGTGTCAGACTTCCATTTTTATCGGATATAATGCCAGTGGCATAGAGTGAATGTGTTTGTGTGAATAGATTCTTATTTCCAGGCAAACTGCCTCCTCCGGTGCACTTCAGCTGTTGGTTTTTCTCCTATGACGAACTTCCATTGGTTTTTCCCGATGGCCGAGGTGCGTCGGTGGTATGTCCACCCCCACACTTAAAGTTCTACGGTAATAAAAATTTCTTTTTCACTTTAATGAGCTTTCGAACTGTTATTGACCATATCTAAGAAAAAATGAAGAGTATATGATAATAGCATAACTGTTTTAGGAATTTTCAATTTTTGATATATTTTAGGGATTTTTCAAAAGTATGGAAACACTACTCAATTTTTGATATATTTTAGGGATTTTTCGAAAGTATGGCAATACTATATGCACTAATACTTCCAATTTTTGATATATTTTAGGGATTTTTCGAAAGTATGGCAACATTACATTTTGATATATTTTAGGGATTTTTCGAAAGTATGGCAACACTACGTGGAATTTTCAATTTTTGATATATTTCAGGGATTTTTCGAAAGTATGGCAATTTCAATTTTTGATATATTTTAGGGATTTTTCGAAAGTATGGCTACACGCACATAGACTAATCTTTGCCAAGATGTCAAGAAATGATTTTACACTCAAGTAAATTGCTTTGCTGAATATAATTAAAAGCCATCCATTTAATACAAGCTATTGTATATTCGCTGAAATAAACCAAAATCTACTATAGTAGTTCCTACAACAAGAAAATCAACTGTGTGAGGAGTGGGCATTACAGAAAGTAATTCTAGGCCATGGTAGATTCGCTGAAATAAACCAAAATCTACCATAGATGCGTCTTTACAACAAGAAAATCAACTGCGTGAGGAGTGGGCATTACAAAAAAAATTCCAGAAACATCCAAAAGAAAGCGTGATGGAAAGGATCCAGAAGTCAAAGAAACATTAAATCAAGGATTTTTTATAAGTAGTGGGCAAGGCGTGAATATCAGCGGCCAAGGGTTGAAGACGAAGTCAGAGGATATCCGTAAAAAGCTAATAATTAGGTACCTATTTTAATAAAGAATTATTATTATTATTATTATTTTATCTATTATTTATTTACCTACGAATTACATATTTTATTGTAGAATTTATTATTACTCCATTTAATTGGGACAGCGGCTTAATTGGGCCAAAATGCCTTAGTCCCAACGTGTCACAATTAAGCGGAATTCACTGTCTATACAGTTATAAATATGTAAAGACCATATCACAATGCATGAATTCAATCAATAAAAACCAACCACGACCAATAAAAGTTATCTATTTCGAGCAACTTTCTTATCAAATGCTTTGAATTTGTAATCCCAACGTTTTTGTTGAATTGAGCAACTTTCAATATGGAGTCTCTCACTCGAAACGACAGATTAAAATTTTCTACCACAAATTCGTTTTATCGGCTTTCTTACACACTATATCTAAATACAGAAATAAAAAACGGAAAATATGGACTAGGGAATGGCTTTTGAAACGAAAAGGACAAGGGTGTTATGAAAATTTCATGTTTGAATTAGCAGTGGAACATCAAGAAACTTACGAAAATAGCTTCGAATGGATACATCAACGTTCGAAAATTCATTACACACGATTCATCCCATAATTGAAAGAAAATTTTCAAATGAGTGAAACTAAATAATCATATGAAAAGGACAAGGGTGTTATGAAAATTTCATGTTTGAATTAGCAGTGGAACATCAAGAATCTTACGAAAATAGCTTCGAATGGATACATCAACGTTCGAAAATTTATTACACACGATTCGTCCCATAATTGAAAGAAAATTTTCAAATGAGTGAAACTAAATAACCATGTATTTTTGGATTTGATAATCTTAATTTTTCGGCTATTTTCTCATATCCAATATGTTTCAGAATCATTTTTCGTATATTACTGATATTTTGGATTCCACAAATACGCTTTGTCTCATAAGTTCAATTACCTGATTTTCTAAAAGTCTGAAGTTCACATGAACTTGACTGCCGAAATTTTCAAATTAATGTAACAATAACACCTGATTAGAGAACGATTTTTATTGGTTCCAGAAGAAAGTTGAGCCACGATTTTAGACGCAAATCTCATAAGTTCAATTACCTGATTTTCTAAAAGTCTGAAGTTCACATGAACTTGACTGTCGAAATTTTCAAATTAATGTAACAATAACACGTGATTAGAGAAGGATTTTTATTGGTTCCAGAAGAAAGTTGAACCACGTTTTTAGACGCTCGTTTAACAAATGGTTGATGGTAGCTATCCCAACCCAAGAAGTGCTATTAGACATGTTAAAAATCGACAGCTACTATCAACTAAACACGATTATTGGTTATAGTTGCTGGTATTTCTTCCAGTATAATACGGCCTTTAATCCTTTTGAAATGACATTTATGTCAAACAAAACGATTTTCAAATTATTTTAACATATAGAATCGTTTCCATCAATCTGTTTCTAAAATAATAATTAATTATTAAGTTAGGTAAATTAATTAATTAATTAATTTACCTAACTTAAGAAAGCATATTTTTTCCTGTAGATGAAAATGAATATTCTTAAATAAATATTTTTTAAAGAGAAAAAATGCTACTTTTTCTTTAAAAAATAAATGTATTATATTTTTTATATATTGCTTTTTCTAGAAATTGATTTGAAGAAATTAAGATAATATGATGATTATTATTTTTAATACAGGTTTCCATTTGAAATAACGGAATCTTCAAACATTCCAGTCTTCTCAATTGTTAATTTTGGAGGAGTGACAACTGACGAAAACAATATTATAGAAGATGCCAAAGCAATCCGATTAATGTATTTAATGAGATACGATTCAGAAGAATTAAATGAGATATCATTAAAATGGGAAGAAGAATTCTTAGAAACAGTTTCTCGTGTAAATTCTCCGTACTTAAATCTTTACAAATTCGTAGGAAGTACTTTCGATACAGAATTTCATAGAATGATAGAACTTATCTTACCTTATATAATAATGGCTGTACCACTAATGCTAACGTTTGCTGTGATTACTTCTATGACTAAAGATTGGGTTACAAGCAAACCGTGGATAGGTGTTTCAGGATGTCTCTCTCCTGCCCTTGGTGGATTTGGTGCTTTTGGTTTCCTGCTGCTTTGTGGAGCCGAATATATTGATTTAAGTTTATCAATCTTCTTTCTGCTTATAGGTAAAATGAAGAATATATATGTTTATGGACCTATTTAAACTTAAATAATGACACATTTTTTCATTCAGGTATAGGTTTGGATGATTCTTTTGTACTACTTGCTGCTTGGAGACGAACAGATAACAAAGATACCGTTGAAAAAAGGATAAGTGATGCTTACTCTGAAGCGGCGGTATCCATAACTCTCACATCAGTAACAAATTTCTTATCGTTTTGTATTGGAATGACTACACCGTACAGGGTAGTTCAAATTTATTCTCTTTATGCATGCACCTCCATTATTTTTGCTTATTTCCTCCAAATAACGTTTTTTGGAGGCGTATTAGCACTTAGCGGATTTAGAGAGAAGAACAATATGCACTCACTCTTATGTATAGGTGTGAATATGAAGAAAACATACAGTGAGTATTTATTTTATATTAATATTTAATATTGCGTATTATCTATTAAATGCATTATAAATCTTGCAGGTAGAAAAATATATCAAGTGTTAAAAGTTGGTTTAGTCAACAAAGATTCGACGTTCAACAGTAGTGATGTGTTCATTAAATTTTATAGAGATATCATAGGTGAAATCTTAATAAAGCCACAAGTAAAATTCCTAGTAGCAATCCTCTTCGTAGTATATATATCAGGAGCAATTTTCTCTTTGAGGTATCTTAAACAAGGTTTTGACTATAGAAACGGTTTTCCGTACAGTTCTTACGCAGTAAATTTTACTACTAAACACTACCAATATTTTGTGGAATATCCTCACGGCGTACAAATAATCATAAACAAAACATTGGATTATTCCGATCCTGAAGTGCAAAAGGACGTTACTGAAATTATTAATAAATTTGCGAACGCTCCTAATATGGCAGGAGAAAATATAGTGGATTCATGGTTGAAGTACTATATCAATTCTTTAAATAATAGTAATCTTTGGTTATCTTATCGAGGTTACGATATGACAAAGTCTGAAGATTTCATCGAAGGACTTAGAAATATATATCTGAAATTTCCTAATTCTCACAGATTCAAAAAAGATATAATTTTCAATGAAAATCACACACAAATTGTTGCATCTAGGTTTCTTGTTGCAAGTAAATATATTAATGATTCCAGTATGGAAAGAGAATTGCTCATTAGATTGTGGAATATAGCCGATTCTTGCAAGTATCCAGTCTTTGTACATAACTATTGGTTTCTAATTTTAAACCAGCACATTAATATCGAAGAAAGTTCTATTCAGACGTTATGTATTGCTTCAGTTATGGTGACAATGATGTTTCTTATATTTTTACCTGACGCCGTATGCGCTAGTTGCATTGCAGTAACTATAGCCTCGATTCAAATCGGTATAATTGGTTATATGTCTCTTTGGAGTGTAAATCTGGACACTATATCTATGCTGATTTTGATAATGTCAACCGGTTTATCGATAGATTATGCTGCTCATATCTCTTATGCTTATATTACATCGAAGGAAAAAGATCCAAACGAAAAGATAAAAAAATCTCTAGAAGCTGCAGGTCATCCCATCTTTCAAGGATGTGTTTCTACTGTTTTAGGAGTTGCAGTACTTGCCTGTGGTCCATCATACTCTTTTGTTATTTTCTTTAAAATTATCTCACTCGCCATGTTCTTTTCATTTCTACATGGAATATTTCTACTACCAGTATTTTTGAACATTTGGGAGAGCTTTAGTTTATATATGTGTAAAAGAAAAAGTTCTGAGAACGACAATGCAAAAAGTGATATTGAGCATAAAGAAATTAAAACTTTAATTATAAATGGACTTAATATTGATGAAAAAGAAATAAAATTTTGTGAAGAATGATTTATAGTAAATTTATAATTTTATATGATATAAATACATGTTGTCCCAAAAGTTACTATCTTGAAAACTAATGAGAATACAGTATAACGGAATTAAGGCAACAAAATAGCTTTATTTCAAAGTAAATGTCATACAGAAGTACGGATGTTCAATGAGCAGTCTCCACATGGCGTTCGTTGGTATCTGTACAGAGCTCAAAGCGATGCAGCCTTCGTTGAAATTTTATCTCTAATTCACGGGTAGCCTTGTCTGTTGGACCAGTCTTATAAAACTTCCTCTCAAAATTCTAATTTCCGAGCATTTCATGCCTTTGATCTTGCATATTACCACAAACGTTCTTCTTCTCTGCATCGCTTTGTGCTCTGTGAAGATACCGACAGTCGCCATGTAGAGACTGCTCACTAATTATCCTTACTTTTGTGTTTTGCTAATTTTGAAATAAAGCTATTTTGTGGTCTTAACCCCGTTTTCCTGAATTTCCATTAGTTTTCAAGAAAGTTAGTAATTTTCGGACATCCTGTATATTTAAATAAAACTTTTTATATACTAGAAAACAGAAGAAATTTCACTGCGTTTATTTATAATATTTATTGTATCAATAAAATTGATGATAATTGTATGTGAAATAAAAGAATTCCGATATTAGATGCGATGATGATAATCTATTACAGTTTGTGCCATTTATATAATTTTGTTTATATAATCTCTTCCTCATCAAAAATTAAATGTGCTATTATTCTGATTATCTATTAAATATTTTTTAAATCAGTGTTTAAATATCTTTTCTTATAAATTAACAGTTTTTAGTAATATATCATGGCAATAATGTAGGTAATTTTCATTAAATGATTTTAAAGAATATTCATTGAAATTATTCAAATTTTTATGATAAAAAAAAATAATTATCTGAAAGCCATGTATGTTCATTTCAAATACGTATAAAATGATCATATTCATTCATCATCTATTATCATCTGAATTATTATCATCTGAAATAAAGATCAATATCAATCGGTAATTCAGAATTATTCAGTAGTTTTGCGGAAAAAATTATACAATGGCGGATTTCTTCATTGACATTTTGGAATTTTATTATTTTGAGAAGAAAAGTATTTGAGTAAAATCATATGCGTTTAAAGCAATGGTTCTCAACGTTTTTTGCTCTTTTCTCCCTTTACAACTTAGTTCAGAATATAATTCTCCCTTCCCAAGATAGCCTAACTCAAAAGGTATATTTTTCATTCTTTTCGTATCTTCTTGGAATCAAAAGTAGTCGCTACTACTTTTGATTCCAAGTTCTAATAAATCCTTTGATGAACGAAAAAGAAAACAAACCTAACAAATAAATAAACAATAGTTATTTGCTGCATTTTTCCTATGCCTAAGTTTTCTTGGTGTTAACAAAAAAAAAAAAAAAAAGGAAAAAACGTCGGCCAGATGACCGCGTGGTAAATTTATGGCTTACCACCTTGGAGGATCCAGATCCTAAAGCTCCCAGTTTTTCATAAAGAGTCTGGGCTGTTGAATCCCATCCTTCAACCATCCGGTTGACTCCATCATGGGTGTTGGCCAGTCTGTTTTGGCTCTATAAGTGGCCGTCTCCAGATACATCATGCGATATGGCGGATTAACTAACCTAACCTAATCTAACCTTAACAAAAATTTATTTTTGAAATATGCCGACATACTTCATAAAGAGAGAAGGGTTCGACGGCATTAGCACAAAGACTAATGAGCTTTGATGCTACGCCAAGATGAAGCATACCAAATACCGATAGACAATAGAGATACTGATAATGAAGAAATTTACATAGGATCCACGAGATCGGTTAGAAAAAGACTCCAAGAGCATAAAGCAGACAGAGAGAAGGAGAAGGGTTCGACGGCATTAGCACAAAGACTAATGAGCTTTGATGCTACGCCAAGATGGAGCGAGACAAAATTGGTAAGTATGATTCAAGACCCAGAGAAGCTAAAAAATAGCAGAATCGGTAGAAATATACACAAAAAAGATAGAAGGCAATAGTGTCATTAATTATAATGAACCGGAAAACTGAGCCTAGCATGGAAGTTTTGCCATAAGAACGATTAAATAAAAAAAAAACATTATTTACGATAAATAAACATTATTCAAAAAGAAAATTTATAATGAACATTTTATTTTATTTCATTAGTGATTCCGATTCCCTCTTGAAACATGAAATTCCCCTTAGTTGAGAACCACTGATTTAAAGCATACTCGGGACAATAATGATGCATAAACAACTACAACTAATTATTGTATATCGATTTTGATGTTTTCATCATCAGAAGACATCTCATGTGCGTCAGTTTATTAATTAATGATTAAAAAACTGTTTTGTTGTCCCCTTCGCCGTTTGCTGGACCTATGTTTACCAACATTAACCATGGAAAGGAACAGTTTTTGACAAAAAAATCCGTGCGTCGGCGGCTATTGTATTATGTGCAGCATAATTGTTTTATTAGGATTTAATATTTTCTTTTGCTTTACTGAAAACATTTCTAGATATATTGACTAATATATCATTATATTTTTAATTGTAAAATTTTATATTTTAGTTTGATAAAAGGTCAAATCAGATAGAAGAAATATTAATATATATAATGCAACAAAAGTGAATAATATTAAATTTGAATTCGTATTAACTCTTTTCTTATTTATTTTGACTCCTCTGAGTAGAAAAAGTAGCGTTTCCATGCTTCCAACCATCCAATAATGCATAAGTTAAATGTTTCTCTTATGCAAAATGTTATCTTTTTATGTACAGCAATCTATATGAATAACAAGATCGGCCAAAAATGCATTGGCTGACTAGAGGGTCGAGAATTGCAATGCTGGATGTGAACATGGTCAGCCTCAATGATGTATCAATATTTTCGATAAAAATTTACACAATATTTGAGAATTATGATCAATTAGCAACAATTCGATGATTATTTTGCATTCATTCGATCTTCGGATTTGTTTAAGACCATCAACGCGATGGCAATTCAGACAATTGCGACGAAATTTGATTGCACAATTATATTTATTTTTCTAATTCAAACTTACTATTTTAATAATGATTCTGTTAAGATTTAAGGGTGGTAGTAAAAAATATTAAAATTTTTTATCAGTAGCGATGGGATGGAACCATTAGCGCTACTGAATCATTTGAGCAATTAGAACAATGTTTGATCTTTATATAATTTAAAACAGTACATGATTCTACGTTCTGTGTCATGATTCAATTTTATTATGCGTCGTACTATAACTCATCTGATTACTATATATACTGTATATGTTTTATAATTTATATATTGAACATTTTACTTTATTTAAACTGTCTATCTAAATGCAAATTTTACTTTAATGTAGCTGGAAGATTTTAGCTTGTATATTCTATAATTCAGATTTTTTTTTACATTTTTATGAAAATTAAAAAATTGAGGCTTTTAATAAAAACTGTATTCAGAAATAAAAGAATAAAAAATCAGATATTCCACTACACGAATTTTCTATTCTTACATCAAATCAATGGTTCCCAACTAACCAAGACCTTTGGACCCCTTTTATGCCACAGACTTCCTAAATTGATTCCATGGACCCTCAGATCACCAAACGGTTGGAAGAAAATTAGGAGGATAAGATTATGCCAAATAAATGTGTCGTATCAAAAATCATACATTAAGAACTTCATGTTTTTAACTAGGAATTGCGATACTTTAATTATATTATCCTAATTTGCATGAAAAAATGACTAAAATTAAAAAAATAAACTGAATTAAAATATAAAATACCATTGGTATAAATATCGAATTAGGAAAAATTATAATTAGAGAAAATCCATTGAAGGAGAATCAGAAAATTTATGTCGAATTCTGCAAATATGAAATAAATTATCAGGTAGGGAAAATGTTCAATTTTATGAAGAAAAGCTTAATATAAAATGAAAGTCAAACTACACCTTTTTATAAAATCAATTTATTAATTAAAATTATATAAATTGAAAAAATTAATAAACATTCCATAATGAGCATTTTATGTTCAATTTCTCTCTTCTGTTCTCCATCACAACGCAGGGAAAACAGATGAGAGAAATTCAACATAGAATGCAATTGTGATCTTGTGCTGCCATTTATTGTGATAAATGTAACTCATATAAATACCAGAATTTTTCTGTAATTTAGACTATTTAAACTTTTGAGAAACTAACAATTAAAACAGTGACAGTCCGAACTGTAGAAAAATTTTATATGCAGTCAAACCTCGATAAGACGCCCCCGTTAAGCCGCCACCCTCGCTTATCGCCAAGAAATTTGGCGGAACGGATCTTCCCTATGCCTAGAAATTCTGCCGCCTTTGTGTAACTGTTAGTTGGCCGCCCCTATTCAATCAATTAAAAAAAAAAACTAGAAAATTAATAGTCATAACTGTTCAACTTTAAATAATTTCATTTATTATTTTATCAGTAATAATACAAGAGATATAGAATAGAGTCATAACAGAACATCTTAGAAATTATCGATATTAATACAATACGTAACAGCTATAACACAAATGAAGAACATCTTGGAAATCGTAATAAATTACAAAATTTTCGTTGCACATAATTGCAATATTAAATAAATTTCAAACTTCACTATATAGAAAAGTTATATATCTAATTAGATAACAAATAATATATTCAAAAATAACATATTAATAGGAAAATACAACAATTTGCAAGAAATAAGTTTGGCCTGATTTATTAAGAGCAAATTACCATAGAAGATGGTGTAAATCAATTTCATGCAATAATTTACGCTCTAATTCATCGCTATAATTTATAAATTTGCCAGACGTTCTTTTTGCATTGTCACTCTTAAATAGTTTTTGATTATCTTCAATTTGGAAAAAGAACGTTAGCCAGATGCTACAGAAACGGGCAGAGTTAAAATGACCCTAAGTGTGACAAATAAATTAGGGAATGTGCCTCGAAGATTGTTTTTAAAAATATATTGAAGCGCGTTATAGGGATGTGAAACAATGTTTTCTGCTTTTATGTGTGTCATTACTGATAAAATTTCATGAAATAAATCCTGTCCATCAATCTCGGATTTTTTTCTTTGCACATCAGTTAATTTCAGATGAAGATCTTTGCACGATTCTAATATTTGCCTTCGCGTAAAATATTCGTAAACTGACGTCAGAATTGATTTTTATTTTTTAATTTATCTTTTTCAAATGAATACAATTTTCAAATTTACATATTAAAAGAAATAATTTTCCTTTTTCCTTTTATTGGTTTTTATTTTATATCTTGTTTTATGTTTTCGACATTCAGTTTGGCCTCCCATGTGCGATGCACGCCTTGCACCTATGGTAGGTCCGGCACTGTTAACGGAATAGGCAAACCCCGGTAAGACGCCATCCGCCAATAGAAACATCTAAACAAATATTTCTTTTGGTACTGTATTTGACCTCGTTAATCCGCCAGCGGCATATAAGGTGACTTACACCCCGAAGTTCACAGTACTGTATATACAGTATTAAAAGCTCTCTGAATTCATTTGTAATCAGAGGGTGGAAGAGATGCAGTTAACAGTTAATTATGTACCTGGTTCACACCTAGATTACAGAAAATTTAAGATCGTTTCCATCTTTTATTGCGTACCGAGCATATAAGGATACTGTATAGTAAGCTGTGTACATTGTGTTTTAGAGAGAACTCAAAGTAGAGGATGAGAACAGCAAATGGATATGTTTTCTACATAATACTGTACATATACGATACGTATACTATACTGTAAAGTATATAGTTTTTTACAAATGTTAAGTTTTAATGTAAAATATAAATGTACTGTATTTTATTAAATTTAATAAATTTGGAGTTCATTTTCATTTCTACACGTGTTTTTGAAAAACCACCAACCCCGATTAACCGCCAAAATCGTCCCTTAACGGATAGTGGCATCTTATCGGAGTTTAACTGTATTATGGTTTACTTTCCATAATGTTACCTGTGATCATCGATCGATAGGAGGATATAAAATGGCAGCTGAATGCGGTACTCTATCTATCCAGGGACTCTAACTCAATTTATGGGATATAACTAATTAATTAATTTTATCGTTAATATTATACCGTTAATGGCAATTTTATACTATTGATTTACATGTTCACTTTGTTACTCTTTCGATTCTATTAATCGTTAAATAATTACTTTCATTGAAAAATAATAATAAAAATAATTCATATCAAATGTCGTATAAGGTAAATTTACATTTCTGTATGAAACTATCAGAGAATAATTATCCACTAATTTTGTAAAGAAATGTATTTATGATTATATATCCATGGTGGCCAAATTGCGGCTCTTTGGTACAATTAATGTGGCTCAATACCACAAAAGTCAATAGTTAATATAGAGCAAAAAACCTATGTAATTTTAAAAAATTATATATTTATAATTTGTTCATTTATTGTAAAAAGTAGTTTGCCTCTATACGAAATAAATGCATGTAAAATATATATGAAACTATGTATAATTGAAAAAAAAATTGGACATAGTGTCATATACCTCCAAGGTAGAGATATAATAAAATATTTTTGAAATCATTGTTAAAATTACCCGAAAAAATTGATTCGTCTCTCATTGACCCATAAAGAAACTGATTGAGGCTCTCAATTATTTGAGATACTCCGATATGGCTGGCATTGACATGAAGTTTGACTAACCTTGTTATATATATCTTGGAATCTATATTAAAATTAATTTATTAACTGTACATATATATACACTATACAGTATTAGAAATGAATAAAATCTCTGCTCTTTTCATAAAAAATTAAATTCACGATTAGGAAACAGCATTTATTTATGCTACGTAACATAATAATTTTTTATAAATTAAAAATTTTTCGTAAAAATTCAGAATTATTCTGTTCATCTGTTAAAAATTAAAATCATGTTTTCACTTTTTAATCTTTAAAAAAACATAATATATTCAAAAAATAGAGTAGAATTTTTATTATTTTTTTAATTAATTACTAAAATTAAAAATATACTAATTTCTATTAAAAATATATTTGTCAGCTGAAACATGTAATAGGATTAAAATAACCGAAAACATTCAATTCATACATGCATGCTAAAGTTAAGAAAATTAGGTACAGTATAAAACATATGATTCCAAGTTTCCAATTGAGTTTCCATTGAGTAATATATAATGATGCGTACAACATAATAACTGTTATCAACAGAGTTAACACGGTATATGTCATGGCAGAACTATTAATGATGAGAAAACCTTCGCCATTTGAAAATCCAGCGGTTTTGACTAACCAAGGAGCACCGAGACAGAATAAAATATCGAAGATGTTGCTTCCTAATAAATTACATATTGCCATGTTACCTAGACCTGCAATAAAACGTTATATAATAATCATGTCATCAAAATTAAATTGAATAAATTTAAAGGATTTATAGCACATACCATTCTTTACCACAATTATGCTGGAAATTATTTCAGGAATACTGGTTCCTGCTGCCAATAGTGTTATGCCTGCAACAGTATCAGGTATGCCAAGAGTGTAACCTGGATAAAGAGGATTAAATTAGCAATTGTGAAAAAATTTTGTTTATGCAGATCAATACAGGGTGGAAGAAAAGTCTTTACCCCTGCAAATAATTTGATAACTATCTTAGATTTCAAAAAATCTGTTGATGCCAACAAATAGGAAGTCATGGATGGGCTGCCTGATGGTGATCTTCAAACGAACTGATTATGCAAATGAGGACAGTTGCAAATCCTATCTCATAAACCGCAACAGATAGAAGACATTTTTCCAATTACAAACTTGTTCAGGATTCAATTCTGAACACTTTAAAGAAAACTTTATCAAAATCGGATAAATAGTTTTCCCAAAAATGACACTTATATCAATCATATGTAAACTCCTTGAAACGCCCAAGATCAGTTTGCCCAAAAAAAGAAATTCATGAGGCCACAACAACTTTCATTCTTGCATAATTTCAGTTGAGAATCTTCAAGATTGAATAATTACTGTTTGTGTAGAGATTTCTATTGACACTATAAAGGCTGTAAGGAACTCCATCCAACTTCATGCTCAACTGTATTTGGAGTGCTTGTAGAAAACATTATGAGCACATCCTTGATTAGGCTCCGTGTTTTCAATTCCGTATTGATTTGGGATGTTATGTTTTGGTATTAATTTGTTATTTACATGTAAAATGTTCAAAAAGGTTTCAATTCCGTATTGATTTGGGATGTTATGTTTTGGTATTAATTTGTTATTTACATGTTAGAAATAAGTGCATATAAAAATGCACTTATTTCTGACATGTAAGTACCTTTACATGTAAAATGTTCAAAAATGTGACATGAATGTTCATCCTTTGCATGTAAAAATGTTTTCGTTTCAGTTTTGAGTGACCTATTCGTTCGATTTTGATGAACATTTTTAGAGTGTTCGGAATTGAATGCTGAATAAGTTTATAATTGGAAAATTTTCCCTATCTGTTACGGTTTATGAGATAGGATTTGCAATTGTCCTCATTTGCATAATCAGCTCATTTGAAGATCCACTCAGACTTTTTATTTGTTGACATTAACAGATTTTTGAAATCTATGATAGTTATCAAGTTATTTGGAGTAGTACAGATTTTTCTTCCACCCGTATATGAAGATTATATTATACATACTTATAGTGGTTACCATCCATATGGTCATGTATGAAATTATTCCTAGCCAGATAACACTGCTGAAGAATGTAGCCGGGAAGAATTTTCGAAATCTAGACTTTCTACAATCGATAATTGTTAAGGAGAAGATTAATGATGCGGGCCACATTAATATCCACCAAATTTTTAAACCAAAATTTCCCTTTGGCATAGAACATATCGAACCTTCTTCATTCTTAATTACTTCTAATTCCTTTACTGAGATACATAATCGTTTATAAAAATGTGTTATAACTAACAGAGTTATCCTTTTAAAAAAATCATTTACTAACTACTTTCCGTTATGATATTGCTTTCTCTTCTCGTTCGTTTCCAAACGGCTTCTTCTTCAAAGGAGAATTCATCTTCAGTGCTTAACAGAGGTCCATCGGATGGGGGAAATTTTGGTGGATCAATGATAATATCTGGTCTGTAATGGTTATTGCCAAGAAGTGGAGTTCGTTCATCGATTGGTTTTTCTTTATGATTCCATGCTTGAAATTTTTCAACCTGATAAATTACATCAAAGTAATATCAAAAATTTAGATATTAAAGAAACGAGATTCCATACAAGATTAAATATTATCACCTGTAATGTACAAAAATTCTCTATTTTAGTATTGAAGTACATGATAAGTATATAAAATAGATACATGATAAGCATAATCAATGCTTCCCACCTAAAAAAAAATAGTTATGAGTTTTGATAAGAATATAAAATAGATACATGATAAGCATAATCAATGCTTCCCACCTAAAAAAAATAGTTATGAGTTAACATTTATCGATTAATAAAGAATATGCAATTTAATTGAAATTATACTCACCACATTACTATATTATTATAAATAATGGCAATTAAAGCAACTACAGTCAGAGCATACATAAGACAGTCACGTGTTATAGGATACCAGTCAACAGGTATATCCTTGGATAAATAGATATATAACGTATTCATAAATATCGTAACTTTTGTGATGCCTCTTCTATATACTTAGAAGTTTATTCTCACCTTTGAACCTACGACTAATCCAGCCATACTAGCAACACCCAATATATTGAAAACAGCTGATCCAACAATTGTACCAATTCCGATGTCTCCTTCTGTCACGAAAGATCCTGAAAAGGTAATTTAAAGTTAATATTGTAAATAAATAGATTGATCATATTTTAAAACAATGTACCTATGATGGAAGAAAATAATTCTGGTGATGAAGTACCAATGGCCATAAAAGTAGCTCCAGCTACATCCGCTGGTACATTAATATCTGTTAACAAGAAAACAATGTTTTACTCAAAGAAATAATGCATTAAAAGTTTCTAATTAAAGCAATATATGAAATATTTACTGTCAGCAATGATTTCCAATGAAGGCACAAAATAATTATCACATACAATTGCTAACATGGCGCAAAAATAGATAGTAAGGAGAAAATGTACAATGATACCACCTTGAAGTCTCTGTTCATTCGTGAAGAAATCCTGTGGAAAGTTTTCTATCGACGGAGGGATGCAATCTATGGTCACATCAACCGACTCCAAAATTTTTCTCGATCTATGGTCTTTATATTAATATAAAGTATAAAATAAGTAATAAATTTTATTTTTAGACAAAATAAAATAAATAGCTGGGAAAGTGTATATTTATTTTGAGAATTTCCACATTGATAAACTTGTAATCAATCTATATCTTTAAATTTTAATCTTTAAATTTTTATATTTTTGCTTTTGCAATATAAATATGACTTCATTAAATTTTTTTAAAATATCCATATTAATATAATTATATAAAAATGAAATAAAACACAATTAAATAGCGTTTTAATTCAAAACAGTTTGATTAATTTTACATATTTAGGCCTACTTAGAGAAACAAATCTTTAAAAGTGATGAAAATACAATAAATTTCCGTATAATGCACTAAAATTGCGACTAGTACTCATATAACGCTATAAACATTTCCCTATAACGCGTAGGATAATTTTTTTTTAAATTAACGTTACTTATCTGTTATTTATAATATCCATTGATTGCAACAAAACCAAACGATATTTATTTCGTTTCCATGATAACTTTTCTGTCGGGATACGAATCCGCGTTTTCGGAGTCTACTTGTATATAATATATTTTTTAAATTTAGTTACTTGTATTTTGTTTTGTTTTTTATTATTAAAAGAAACTGTCTTTAAAACAAGTTAATTAACACTACACACACAATAAAATTATGTGCTGGAACTCAGAGACAAGTTTAAATTTGCATAAAATCGTCTGATAATGCGTGTCTAGTATTATGCGATTTCCTATAACGCACAACGTATCCCCGCATTGCACGAGAATCCGCTGTATATAGCATTAAAATTATCTTAGAACAAATTTTCATTTTTTAAAAGAAGATTTTTATATATTATATATTAAATAATTAAAAACAACAAACAATATATTTGAAGATCGATAATAATAGGAAATCGTTTTTAAAAATTATTTATCAGGTGATAGCATTTATCACACTCATTTTAAAAAAATTATCATATAAACTTCTATTTTTAATTATTAAAATTGATTTTTCAAATATATATCATAATTATATCTTTATCATAAAATATCCAAATTGTATATTATCAAATTTTTCATAGTGATAAAAAGTTAGCTAAATATAAAAAAAAAAAATAT